>WAAB01003419.1:0-16179 GCA_013389865.1 Piaya cayana | reverse complement strand
TAGGGATAACATAAATAATGCAAAGATTAAAGATAAATAATTCCTTCCTTTTTCAGATTTTTCCTATTGTTAGGTAGAGAGGAAAGTGTTGTAAAATACTTATTAAGTCCAGATTTAGAAAATTATCAAAGAATCATAGAATCAGCAGGTTGGAAGAGACCCACTGGATCATCAAGTCCAACCATTCCCATCAATCACCAACCCATGTCCCTCAGCACCTCATCCATCCATCCCTTAAACCCCTCCAGGGAAGGGGAATCAACCCCCTCCCTGGGCAGCCTCTGCCAGGGCCCAATGACCCTTTCTGTGAAGAATTTTTTCCTAATGTTCAGCCTGAACCTCCCCTGATGGATCTTGACACCTGTCCTGCCTCTGAATCCAGAGCTCCACATCCCAGGATGTGGTTTGGGCTCCATCCCTGTTCCTGCAGCACCAGCTGGGGCAGCATCTCCCCTTGGTGCTGAGCCCAGAAAGAATCATAGAATCATAGAACAACCAGGTTGGAAGAGACCCACCAGATCATTGAGTCCAACCGTTCCCATCAAAGACAACAAACACTCCTGTTTTTATCATCCAGGAGCTGCTGATCCCAATCCCGGATGGTGCAAGACACCCAGAGCCACGTGGAGCTGCCGTAACGCTTGCCTGGAGAGAGATAAAGCAGCACGACAACAACCAGCAACTGGATCTTCAAGTCTCTCTCGCAACAGGCAGCAGCTCCAGCGGCTGCTTCGAGGTGCGGGAGGCGAGGTGGGCGGCAGGGTGGATGCTCTGGGTCTCACCTCCACCGTGATTAGTGCTTGCAGGTGGGGAACACCTCTGGATTGTGTTAATTGAGGACAGCCTTGATCAAGAGCGGCCAAGCTGGAGGGGAAAACAAACAGCCCAGCCCTGGCTCTTTAAATCAAGAGACAATGGTTGGCACACAAAGAAGAGCTTCTATCCTCTGACGTTAAGGGCTTCGGTAAAGGAAATTCTCAGGTGTGCGTCCCAGCAAACAGCGATGAGAGAAGGAAGGCAGAGATCAGAACGGCTTCATTTAGAGGAGATGGAAGGATTCCACCTGTATTCATCTGCCTCTCTTACCCTGAGGGTCTCCAAGCTCCCCAGTGTCTTTTCCAGCGTGCCCAGAGGGTCCAGGGCTGGTGGGGCTCCTCCACCTCCCTCTCCCTAGCTGGTCCCTGGCCACAGCGGTTCCTCTGCCTCCCCCTTCATCCCTGCTGGTCCCTCTCTGCTCTGGGAAGCAGCTCAGCTGTGCCCAACCAGAGTCTCAAGCTGGTTCTTTGGGTCAGACGAGCCGGCAAGGGGGCAGGAGCTGCAACGAGCTGGCACGGGGAGCATCCCCGAAAGAGCACAGCGATGGCATCTCCCACCCCGCTGCCTCGTTTGCTGCAGAGCCAGCGAGTGCCAGGGCTCACGGAAAGAATAATGATCGCGCCCTCCACATAAAGCCAAGCCAGTAACAGATCGAGCTGTGCGTTCCATGTTAATGTTACTTATGAGCGCATTTGCCATGAAATTATTGTTAATTATTCATCCCGGCTAATGCTCGGTTGCTGTTGATGGCCTCAGAAATCGCAGCGCTGCCTGAGTCATAGCAGAAGGCGACATATTACAGCAATAAAGGGGATGATATCCTGCCATTTAATGTTATTGTTTAATCAATGGTTGGGGTGTTTTTCCTCTCCTTTATTCAGATGTTTTGCTCGGGTGTTTTCCTTCTCCGGCAGCCCACGGCGAGCTCAGCCTGTCCAGCCGGATCCTCACCCCTGCGCTTCACCACGGTGGCTGGTGCACCAGCATGCGCTCCTGTCCCCACTCGGCTAACGAGCGCTGTTAATGATGACTGCATCCCTCTGAAACAGCCCTGGCTCTTGGTGCAGCTTACGTAGGGTGCGGGATGCAGGGGGACCCAGAAAGGGGCTCTCAGGCACCCATCCTGGCACCTCCATAACCTCAGTGCTGGTTGGAAAACTCATGAAAAATCGATCCAGCCTGTCCCCGGCTGTCTCGTGCCTGCTGGAAGTGCCTGCTGGTGCCTGGCTGCTCATCTTAAATCAAGAATTCATTGCGTTCTTTTCATAGAATCATAGAACAACCAGGTTTGAAAGGACCCACTGGATCACCGAGTCCAACCATTCCCATCAGTCACTAACCCATGTCCCTCAGCACCTCGTCCACCCGTCCCTTGAACCCCTCCAGGGAAGGTGACTCAACCCCCTCCCTGGGCAGCCTCTGACACTGCCCAATCACCCTTTCTGTGAAAAAGTTTTCCTAATGTCCAGCTTAAACCTCCCCTTTCAGGAGGTTACAACCAGGGATCACAGGGAGAAAATCGAGCTGTCCTCCGGCATCCAGTGCCTGGTTGAGCGCAGCAAGAGTTTTGCTGTTGACTCGGTGGGTGCAAGGTCAAGTCCTTCCCAGGCAGCACGGACCCCGTAAAACCCCCTGCACCCCCAAACCCACCTGCCTGGCTCTGGCACCTCTGCCCCTGGCCAAAGCCATGGCTTGTGCCCAGCTCCCATTCCCAAATCCACCCCAGAGGTGCCTTTCCAGGGGTGATGCAGCCTCTATCCTCGTCCTGGAAGTGCTCAGGGAGCAGAACAATCGCTCTGTCCATCGCTGATCCAGTGGGAGGTGTCCCTGCCCATGACAGGGGTTTGGAATTAGATGATCTTTAAGGCCCCTTCCAACTCAAACCATTCCATGATTCTACAATTCTTAGGGACAGAATTTTTTATTCATTGCAAGGATACAGCCGGTACCAGCTATGCCCGCCTGGCTGGGACGGGCGGCTCGTCCTCCAGGCACTTCTCCTGCCTCCCAGTCGCTGCAGAGCTGCTTGTCCCCGTCAGCTCTCAAGGATCCCACGTGTCCTACAACACTGGTTTTACCCCAAATTCAGCAGAACAAGGTCATGTGCCTTCCCTGGGGTGGGAGAGGCAGAGCCCTCGGGCACAGCCCGGCTCTGGGATGCTGCCAACCCCAGTGCTCCCGCACCAGGGGGACGGAGGAGGGTGCAGGACAGGCGAGTGGCTCCTGCCTTTCCCTCCGGCAGCTCTAGGAAAGAGCCTCCACCTCCTCGGTCAGCGCGTTGGGGTTGGAGGCCGGCGGGGGGATGGAGGCTGTGGGGGGTTTGTAGTCTGCCCCGTGGAAAACCTGCCCCGCCGTGCCCAGGGGCTCGGCACAGGAGTTCGTGCAGTTCTGGCTGTGCCAGCGCTTCTCCCCGGCCCTGGCCAGGAGGCACTCGCGGCACCGCTTGCCGATCAGGTAGGCGGCCTCCACGAGGCTGAGGGCGACGCAGACGCAGGTGGTGACCACCATGAAGAGGGTGAAGATGTTCTTCTCGGTGGGCCGGGAGATGAAGCAATCCACCACGTTGGGGCAGGGGGGCAGCTCGCACTTGACCACGCGGGGCAGGGTGTAGTTCCTGTAGAAGCGGTAGAAGATGTAGAGGAAGATCACGTCCACGCCGGCCTTGAAGACAAGGCTGAGCAGGTAGGTCCACCAGAGCCCCCCTCGCTTCTTGCCGGGGTCGGGGTAGACGCAGCGGCACTCGTCCCCGTGGGTGACGCGGTGCCTCTGCTCCTTGGCCTCCCGGTAGGCCACGTGCATGACGACCAGGAGGGACGGGCAGGTCACCAAGATGAGCTGCAGGGCCCACAGGCGGATGTGGGAGACGGGGAAGAAGTGGTCGAAGCAGACGTTGGTGCAGCCCGGCTGCCGCGTGTTGCAGTCGAAGTCCTTGTGGTCGTCGCTCCAGACCCGCTCGGCCGCCACCACGTAGACCAGCAGGCGGAAAATGAAGACGAGGGAGAGCCAGATGCGGCCGAAGGCTGTGGAGTACTTGTTGACCCCGCTGAGGAGCCCTTCGAACACCCCCCAGTTCATGGTCCCCCGATGGCGTTAGTCGGCCTGGGAGGAGAGACAAGACACGGTGACACCAAAGAAGCAGGGAGAGCCCTGAAGCACCAATCTGGGCTCCTGCCTGGGGACCTCAAGGACCATCTGTGGCCTTTTCTCACTCACAGGAACGCACCCACCACACGTCCCAGCACTGACCTGAGCGATGTGTCCCCGCAGAGCACCGTCCCCCTCCGAGGGGTCACGGGGACCCGGCAAAGCTCGCTGGTTCTTCCGCAGCACAAGCATCTTTCAACCGCTGTGAGCTGCATTCCATGCCCTGCTCAGCCCTCCACCGTCCTGCACCACCCACCCCACCGCTCACCTGGTTGCCCAGGTATTTGTTATGAATTTTCCTTACGTTGCCAGGCCTGGCCCACGGCAGACGACGAATCGGAGCAGCCGGGGCGTGACTCACCCGGCAGCTCTGCGGCTGAACCGCCGCGTCCTCTCCCATCGCTGGAATCTGCCGTCGCCTCCGCTCCCCGACCCGGGCAGCACGGGAGGAGCCCAGCGCCCACCCACGCGCAGGGGGGGCAACGCCGGGTACCCCAAGTGGGCAGAGAATCATAGAATCACCAGGTTGGAAAAGACCCACCGGATCATCGAGTCCAACCATCCTGATCTGCCACTAACCCATGTCCCTCAGCACCTCATCTACTCATCTTTTAAATACCTCCAGGGATGGTGACTAAACTACCTCCCTGGGCAGCCTCTGACACTGCCCAATCACCCTTTCTGGGAAAATTCTTTTCCNCTTCGTTGCTCTTCTCTGCATTCGCTCCAGAGCCTCAACATCCTTCCTGTGCTGAGGGGCCCACAACTGACCCCAGGATTCGAGGTTTGGTCTCACTAGGGTTGAGTCCAGAGGGAGAAGAACCTCCCTGGCCCTGCTGGTCACACCATTTCTGCTCCAAGCCAAGATGCCCTTGGCCTTCTTGGCCCCCCAGGCACACGGAGCAGCGGCAGCGGGCGAGCTCGGGAGGCTGCGCAGCCCCAGGCAACCCCAAGGTGTGAACCCAGGGCTGGGCAGCCCCGAATCCCATCACCCCGCAGTGATCTCAGCCCGCAGCCGTACCAGGACCCCGAGCAGCTGCTTCGATTCTGGATTGCATCACGCCGGATAAACACGCCCCACGTGGCACGGGGCTGCAGCCAGGGCTGCGTTCGGCAAAGACTCTTTGAACACTTCACCTACCAGTAAAACAAGAGGATTCTCCATGCTGGCAGAGCTTTTGGGGGTGAACGCATCCCACTGCTCGGCTTGTGCAACGCGCGGAGGCCACGGATGCTCCTCACAAGCAGATCTCCCATGGGAACCAGGAGCTCCCGTCTCACCAGGATGTTTTTCAGGACACACAACGCAACCCCCACATTTCTCCTTCCCCGTGCAACGCTCTCGGCTGCAGCCCAGATGCACCCATCACCCTGGCATCGGGTCAGGCTCTGCACTCATTGGGGCCAAGGCCACAGCGGAGAAGCGTTTCCACGCCGCTTACCTGCAGAGCGTCCCCCCTGCCAAGGCTGGTGCTGCTGCCAGTCGGTGCTTGCTGAGGCAGGAGCTCATCTCCCAGTGCGAGAGGCGCCGGCACCCCGTGAGTCACTGGGAGCGAGGAGGAGATTCCCAGAGGGAAGGGATGGGGTGTCGAGGCAGATCCCCACGTGTCCCGTAGGCTGCCCTGCAACACGCTGGGGCCCAATCCGGCTGCCGTGCGGGGCTGCATCCGCTGCTCAGCCCCAGGGAAGAGCTCCTGCAGGATTTCGGGGATGCCCAGTGTGGCCTGGAGTCCTTCCACCCCTTTAGCATCCACCTTTGCTTGCTCAGACCTGCAGGGGTGACGTGGGCAAAGCCCCAGGAGCACCCACCTGAAGCAGCGGGACCTGGTCAACTGAACAACTTTATCACCTCTTTTTAATCAAACTTCACACCATAGCAACAACTCAAGAAGAGCCTTTATCCCTCTCCACCTTCTGGTGCATTGATTATTTCACTGGGAATCGATAAACCGCTTTTCCTGGGCTCCTCTCACCTGCAAGCCAGCGTAAATCTCTTCCCCATCATCCCCTCCCTGTCAGTAGAGACTGAGAACCCTCCTGAGATGAGTCCCTGGTGCAGAGAGCCCCTTCTTTGAGTCTTGAGCCCCAGCTCACAGCTCTGAGGAGCCTGGGAGCCCTCTAGACATGAGTCCCCAGTGCAGAGAGCCCCTTCTTTAAGTCCTGACCCCTGTCTCACAGCTCTGAGGAGCCCAGGAGCTACAGAGCAAGGCTGGGGGGAGCAGGAGCTGCTGCACCTTGTGTGAGATCTCAGGTAGCTCTGGAGTCATCTGAGCAGCCAAACACACATTTCATTTGCAATTCTGCTGGATTTTTTAAAAAATGTAGAGAAACAAATCTAAACATCTATAAAGTAAATGATCCCTGTTTGTCGATGGCTCCGGGGAAGAGTTCTGGAGCTGGAAATCAAACGAGCTGCCGGCGCTGCCCTCCCACCGCTTCAATTTGCTGGAGGTTCCAGTTTGCCGAAGGTCGCACCCTCCGCCAGCCGGCCTAGAGGATCCCCCGGCGCTGGGCACACGGGCTGCACCGACGGCAGCGCTTTGTCTTCCGAGAACAAACCCCATTAGTAGAGTTTCACTACAACATGAAATATTAATAGCACTTTGCATTTATATAGCGCCATTCATCCAGGAGTCACCAGCCAAGCTCCTGACATGAATCAAACACCACAGTTGGCTCCGGAGGAGGCAGGTAAATCGGATTATACCCGTTTTTTCCTGCTGCGCACACCGAGGCAAAGGGGGTTCCTCCATGCCTGAAGGGATCTAAAAGTTTGGCCAACAAGCTGCTCGGGGATCTGGCTCAGTAGTGGGCGGGTACGGTTGGATTTGATGATCTCAAAGGTCTTTTCCAACCAAACGGTTCTGTGATTCGCTCCCTTGGCACAGCTGGAGGCTGCTATGAGGCCTGGGTGATATTTCAAAGCATCTCCTGTCCCTCTACCCGTGGGTTTAGGTTCCTAACACCGCATGGATGATGTGTTCTCACTTTCTCCAGCCCATCTCCAGGACCAGGTGCCTTTGCTGAGGACGCCAGCAGCCAAGCTGTGGTGTGCCAGGTGGCCAGGGAGCATCTGGAGCTATTGGCTTGGATTAAAAATAATAGTCAAGGAAGGAATGTGGTTTACATTTGTGCTGTGAAGAGCGAGCCGACTGGGTCCTCTCTTTGGAGAAGGACTCCGTGGGCACACAGCTGCTCTCCAGGACCATCTGCCGAGCTCCACCAGCTCCGGGCTCCCAGCAAACCCCACACCCAAGCACCACAATGACCAGGCAGGACCTTAGGGCAGGTGAAATCACCCGTGACAGCTGGCTTGTCTGCTGAAAAATTGGATTTTTTTTAAAGAATAAGGCCAGCTGAGGCAGCGTGGGGGACACAGCCCAAGGAGATGTGGCCAGCAGCTGCTCCTGAGTGGCAACCGGCTGGCGCTGAGCTGCTGCCTCCTCCAGCTGCTGCCACATTCCCAATATTGTGCTGACGGTGCAGGGAGGGGAATCGTTCGGTGCAGTTAGGAAACCTGTCAGCCCACACCAGCCATGCCCCGACACAACCCAAGGGCTCCTGCGGCACGAAAAAACAAGCACCAACCAGCAGGGAAAGGGCTGTTTTCATCTTATTACAGAGCCTTATATTTAAACCCTCCTTCAGGTCTGCAGCACGAGATGATTGCGAAGGCTTTTACGCACTAACTCGGCAGGAATTGCTCCTCTTTTGGTGCTGTCGCATGCAGATGCTGGTTGGCGAGGCGGAATCCCATTGCTGATGCTGGAGAAATACAGGAAAACAGGTCCTGGGTGAAGTTACGGAGCAGCAGGGAAGCGCTGTTTGCACAGATCCAGCACTGTTGTTATTCAAAGAAGGCGGCACCTTGTTTGCAGATAATTAAAAAAAAAAAAAACCCAACAACCAACCCAAACAGATTAGTGCAAACTAAACACACACGGAGCGGGCTGGATGCTGCGAGACCGCTGGGAAAGGCTGTGTGAGCATCCAAGGCTGCCGCAGCCAAACCCAACTCAGTGCCTGGCTCAGCCTTGGTGCCCTCGCCCCATCCACCTGCCCGCGGCTCCTCTCCGCGCTGCAGCCCCCACTCCTCCATCCTGGGGTTCATATGGGTGGGCATCACCAAACTGTGATGCCAACACATTGGGAGCCTGGAAAACCCCCCAGGGATTTCCTAGAGGGGCTCCCACTCTTCTCTAACCTCTGCCTTGAGGTACCAGCAAAGGGTGGTGGAAGGTTCTGCAGATGCTGGTGGCTCAGGGATGTGTGTTGTGGGACTGGCCTTTGGTCTCCCAGTTGATACGGGAAGAGAAAAACGCATCTCCAGCCCCTCAGCAAGAAAGGAGAAGCAAAACCCCCAGGGATTTCCTAGGGGGGTTCCTATTCCTTTCTAGCCTCTGCTCTGAGGTACCAGCAAAGGATGGTGGAAGGTCCTGCGGATGCTGGTGGCTCAGGGATGTGCATTGTGGTATCCTTCAGTCTCCCAGTTGAAACGGGAAGAGAAAACACAACCCCAACCCCTCAGCAAGAAAGGAGAAGCAAAACCCCCAGGGATTTCCTAGGAGGGGGTTCCTATTCCTTTCTAGCTTCTGCCTTGAGGTACCAGCAAAGGGTGGTGGAAGGTCCTGCAGATGCTGGTGGCTCAGGGATGCTCACTGTGGGACTCCCAGTTGATACAGGAAGAGAAAACACAGCCCCAGCCCCTCAGCAAGAAAGGAGAAGCAAAACCCCCAGGGATTTCCTAGGAGGGGGTTCCTATTCCTTTCTAGCTTCTGCCTTGAGGTACCAGCAAAGGGTGGTGGAAGGTCCTGCAGATGCTGGTGGCTCAGGGATGCTCACTGTGGGACTCCCAGTTGATACAGGAAGAGAAAACACAGCCCCAGCCCCTCAGCAAGAAAGGAGAAGCAAAACCCCCAGGGATTTCCTAGGGGGAGGCCTATTCCTTTCTAGCTTCTGCCTTGAGGTACCAGCAAAGGATGGTGGAAGGTCCTGCGGATGCTGGTGGCTCAGTGATGTGCATTGTGGTATCCTTCAGTCTCCCAGTTGATACGGGAAGAGAAAAATGCATCTCCAGCCCCTCAGCAAGAAAGGAGAAGCAAAACCCCCAGGGGTTTCCGAGGGGGAGTTCTATTCCTTTCTAGCTTCTGCCTGGAGGTACTAGCTAAGGGTGGTGGAAGGTCCTGCAGATGCTGGTGGCTCAGGGATGCTCGTTGTGGGACTGACCTTCAGTCTCCCAGTGGATATGGGAAGAGAACAAGCAGCTGCAGCCCCTCAGCAAGAAGGGAGAAGGGTGAGACAGCTTCAGCCTCTGTTTTAAACAGGTCCCACCGGGAGGTTCTCACCCAGAGCATTTCCTGCAGTGCAGCTGGGGAAGGAGCAAGGCTGCAATTAAGGGGAGGATGGCGAGAAGGCAGCATTGCTAACGAGCCCGACAGCAATTAAAAAGTCCTGTTGGTGCTCAGGGCTGCGTGCTGAGGAGGAGGGGGCTGCCTGGCAAAGGCACCTGGGTCTGGGGTCACCGGGCAGGTGCTGCAGCAGGATCTGTGGGGCAAGGGGAGCTGCAGCCCAGGGCAGCCGAGGGCTGGACCCCCAGCCCTGAGGCACCCAAAGGATCTTTCGCTTCCTCATATCTGCATCCCCTGAGATGCCCTAAGAGCCCCTGCCAGTGGCCACCTGACATGGCCAGGACTCATTAATCTGCTAATATTCACTGCAGGGAGTAGCCTAATTTCTAGGGAGAGCTTAATTAATCATGGAATCAAACTGACTCGATAAGATGCTTTGCTGCTGAGGAGGTAAATTCGCATGGTCAGTGGTGGCTGAGGATGGGGATGAGGTCGGCAAGGTCCTAAATCATGGTAGATGCTGGTGGTGAGCACAGAAGGGGACAGGAGAGCCGAGGGACAGGGCACGCCTGTCCTGCAAAAACCTTCCTCTGTGCTGGGAAGAGAGGGGTCACGGAGAGGAGATGCCACTGTGGCTCTTTGCCCCTAAGAGGGCAGGAAAAACATCATAGAATCATAGAATCACCAGGTTGGAAAAGACCCACTGGATCATTGAGTCCAACCATTCCCATCAATCACTAACCCATGGCCCTCAGCACCTCGGCCACCCGGCCCTTAAACACCTCCAGGGAAGGGGACTCAACCCCCTCCCTGGGCAGCCTCTGACCAATGACCCTTTCCATGAAAAATCTCCTCCTAATGTTCAACCTGACCCTCCCCTGGTGGAGCTTGAGGCCATTCCCTCTCGTCCTGTCCCTTGGGAGAAGAGCCCAGCTCCCTCCTCTGCACAACCTCCTTTCAGGTCAAAAAACAGCATTTCCAGTCTGTGCAGACCGTGTCCATGCAATAACGGCAAGGGAAGAACGTGGAGGGCAAACTCATATGCTGGAGGGACCTCCACAGTCACCCTGATCCTAAAACCCAAGCTGGGGTGGGGATTCAGGGTCCTGGGATGCTCTCAAAGTGGGAGCAGAGCCTGATCCAGCCCCCAGCCCCTCCAGGCCGTGGCGAAGGGACCAGGTTCCGTCTGTACGGGTGGTTTGGCCAAACAATCATCGCGCGAATGACATCTTCGCCCTTGCCACAGACCTTGGTGGCATTCAAATGGGCGACCCGCGGGTCAGGGTCTTTATATATCCCATTACCAGCCTCCTGAGTCACGCCTGTCCCCGGCGAGTTATATTATTTTGAGATGGCAGCTAAATGGGGAAGAGGTCGCGCTCCCAATGCGGCGACAATAGGACATGACAGCACTTTCCTGAGTGATTAAGCCTCAGGTGATGTCAGGGCCACAAGACAAGTGGCTGAAGGCTGAGAAGACTTTAATCACCCTGGACATGTAATCACCTCCTCGCACCTCACCCGACCAGGATGGGGTTTGGTGTGAAATGGGAAGGATAGAAAAAATAATCAAGCCCAACGTGTGCGCTCCCCTGTTAGTTATCCACGCTGTTAATAATCACCCCCAGCAGCCTGTTGGCCCTCCAAGATCATTTTATAATAAATAAAACTCCTTAAAATAAGTGTCCGGGACTGTCGGCGCAGACACTAGATGGCATTGGGAGAACGCGCTGTGCGGCACCAGCCGCCTTCCCTGGAAGAGTCTAGCAAAGCGAAGCAAAGCAGAAAACTCAGGATGACGGAGCAGAAAATGTCTCTGCTGGGGAGAAGGCTGCCAGCTCACCCTCAGCCTCACAGCAGCCTTGCAGCAGGGCAGGGGGCGCGAGGCAGAGCTCGCGGCATTTGGCCTCTTTGCTGAGCTAATAAAATCATTTCTCCCTCTCTCCCTATATATGTATTTACGGTTGGACTCGATGATCCAGTGGGTCTCTTCCAACCTGGTTGTTCTATGATTCTGTGATTCTATATGTGTATTGAATGAGGAGCTGGGGCTGGACTCTGCAGGTCCACTGGCTGCTCCCTGGCATCAGCAGAGGGGTCCATGGGGAGGGGACATCTGATGTGGGGACTTGGGGGGACATCTGACGTGGGGACTTGGGGTCTGCAGCCCCACAGCCAGGCAGAGGCTTCGGGCGCAGGAAAGGGGTGAGGATTTAACTCAGGAGAGGGCAGGTTCACTCACGCAGGAGAAGGCAGAGCAGCAGTGAGGACTCGGATGCTCCAGTGTACCCCAACCTGGTGCCCTGGGCACCCCAAAAGGCAGACTCTGCCTGCCACCCATCGTCCCTCTAGCCCAAGACATCTGGCCGTGGCACAGATTGCCTGGAGAGGTCTGTGCCAGGGACCAGCTCTGCAGCCCAGCACCGCGCCCCAGGGCAGCATTTGGAGCTGTAGCCTCCAGCCGGCTCTGGGCTGTGACAGCGAAGGGGCCCCAGCACGAGCCTTTCGACCCCCTGCGCTGCCCCCAAAACACTGCAGGTGTGGCAGGACCCACCTGCCCAAGGACCGAGCCTGAGGACATTCCTCACGGGGCATCACACTTGTCCCCAAGACCCGCAACACTGAGATGAAGCCAGAAACTGCCGGAGCAGCTGGGGTCAGGCTCTTCCCTCTGTTGCCTGCTCTCCATCACCTGCTCTGCAGGGTCAGCATCTCCTTCCCCTACACCACCCCCTGCATCCCTACAAGCTGACTTTATTCTTAGTCTCCTGAACACTTCATGGTGCGAGAAGTCCAACAGCTAGAAAACATCTCCTGGATGCAGCTCGGTCCCTTCCAGCCAGCCCTGACCTCACAGCCTGTGTCTCCTCACGGAGCAGGTGGCACAGCGCACGGCACGGTGCCGCCACAACCCATCCCAAGGGAACCCCAAGGGCCTCCAGCCCTCTGGAAAACAGCACGGCTGGACTTCGGGGTCCCTCTGCTCATGCAGGCGAAAGCTGCTGGGGTGATGCTCTTGTTTCTCCTGCCCCCAACCTCCATCCCGTGCGGCCGGGGACTCACCCTGCACTCCTATCCCTGCCCGAGCAGCAGAGCCAGAGCTCCAACACCCTCACAGGCATCTCTGGACGGAGCTCAGCTTGTTTTGGAGACCTCTGCCCAGGCGCGCTGACGCTCTAACTCTCTTCCAAAGGCTAAAAACTTGCTCGCACCCTAAGGAAAAATATTACATTAAAACTAATCCGTCGCCTCCCCCTTAATTTGCTCGCGCCGCTCCCAGGGACTCCGGGCAGCAAATGTGCGAGCTGAACTCTGAAAAGGACCCAGACTTGGCTCAAAGCAAGACGTGTCTCATCATCGTGTCTTAAAATGTCAGCACTTTAATTAGCTGCCGTCTGAAGCTGGAGTACGTCTGCCTGGAAAACAGCTAACAAACTGCTTTGCCCCTCTCTGTTTTCAGTTCAGGCCGAGAAATTTGTTCGAGCTGACCTTTTCCCTCCCAGACCCACAACAAGAGTTCCCAAGCCACACTGGCGTTTCCTAAAAATAGGATAAGACAGCCCCAAAATACCAACCAGATGGAGGGACGATGTGCTCAGCCCAACCGCGTCATGTCANCCCCTGACACCTGGGAGAAGAGCCCAGCTCCCTCCTCTCCACAACCTCCCTTCAGGTATTTGTAGAGAGCAATGAGGTCTCCCCTCAGCCTCCTCTTCTCCAGGCTAAACAACCCCAGCTCTCTCAGCCGCTCTTCATAAGGAGGAGCCGTGCATCCTTTAGCGATAAGATTCCAGCCCTGGGGAGGACGAGGTGATGCTCCGAGGATCCTGGCACATCCTCCTGGGCATCTCCCCGGGGTTCCCACCATGTCTCATCACCTCTTCATTACCCTGGAGGGCTCGATGGCATTCGCTAGGTGCTGGACTGGGATGTGCAGCAAACACAACGGGACACTTAACGAGCTGGAGATTGCAGGGATGACACGGAGGTGATCAGAACATTTTCCAAGCCCCGCAGGAGCCTCCCAACTTGCTCCATCCAAAGGGGATGGAGCTGCAGGGCATCGCGCTCTGCAAGCAACTCCCTGAGAAACAAAAACTTCCCCCCATCCTCCTGCCTCCAACCCCATTTGCTGTCGCCACCAGTGTCAGGGCTTTCCCTTCCATCTCCTTCCAACTCTGCTGCCCCTCATTTAGTGAAAACCCCAGCGAAAGATATCTCAGAGCGAGGTGTCACCTGCTCGAAGTTTCCTAGCGCATCGCTTAAATCTCCTGTCTCACTCACCCTTTTAATTTTATTTTTTTTTGCACCCGTAAGGCTGCCAGAGCCATAATTTACACTCCAGGATAATTTCTTGCTCTAAAGGACAGAGTGGATTTCTTCACAATTTGCTGACCAGCCGAGAACGCTTCTCCAGGTGGGTCGTGCTGGGCGATTATTGGATTTCAGTGCTTGGAGATGGAGGTTCGAGCCCACTTATGTGGTAAACTAATGGAATCAAACCCAGAGGAAGCACCTGAAAAAACAGAGGGAAGTGAGAGGTCGTGATGTCCTAGCACAGCTTCCAGTTTTGGAAAGGAGGGTGCTGAGGTGGCTCAACCCCTCCAAGGGCTCCGACAAGGCTGCCTCCAGCAGGAGACCTAAGAGCAGAAGCCACCGAAGGGCAGGGACTGCTGCCAGGACACTGCTGGCATCCATCATCGCCATGACCGGCCGCTGCGGAGGGCCCAGGGGTGTTGGTTTGGGTCTGATCCTGGCCCAGAGCCCAGCCAGCATCTTCCGTGAGAGTGGATCTCACTGTGCTTGCACACGGGCCGCTCCGCTCTCTCGAAAACGCTTGGTCCCCTTTGCCGAGCAAGGGGAAGCTCCAGCCGGAGAAATACCTTCTTCAGAGCCTAATCAGAACGTCAGAGAGAAGAAGAGAGGGATCAAAAGCGTCCTCCCTGCCTCCCCGCTCATTGACGGGAGAGCCTGGAGCCCTGGCCTCGCGGCGCTCCGGCTTTGGTGGAGTGCGACACTCATCTGCCGCGTGGCGTGCAATTACGGCTCGGAGAAAAGAAGGGGCAGATCGCCCTGGGCGTGGGAAGAATGAGAGCCGGCCGCCTTTCATCCGCACCCCACCATCTGCCGCCTGCCGCTCACTATTCTTCTCCCTCCTGATCAAGGCGAAGCGTTTTCCTCCTCCTGCCATTGAAGTCCGGAGCCCCGGCATCGCGCGGGCGGCACCGAGAACCAGCCGGCGGCGCCGAGCGAAGGACGGAGCCGACTCCCGGTCCCACGCTGCGGGGCGCGACCCCGCCAAGGCGGCTTTCAAGCGCCGAGACTGCCTCACAGAGGCAGAGATTTATGTATAATATCTAAGTAGAGCTCGTCGCACGCGGAGGAAGGTCAGACTTGGATCACGCTTGATGTGGGAAATGCCGCAGCTTGGATGATGGCAGGCGGAGAAGAGAACGTTCACGCACCTCCGTCAGTGCAAAACAGAGGTGGGGCCCTAAGGAAGAGGAGAAAGTGGGTTCTAGGAGGCAACTTTGGTCACTGGAATTTAAAAATCTCATATTCTCACAGGAAAGAATCATAGAATCATAGAACAAGCAGGTTGGAAGAGACCCAAGGGATCATTGAGCCCAACCATTCCCATCAATCTCTAACCCATGTCCCTCAGCACCTCGTCCATCACGTCCATCTACGCTGATGTGAAGCCAAGCGGAGCTATCCCAGGGACCAAGAACACGGGAGGAGCAACCAAGGAGATGTCAAGCTCGCCTCACGATGCTCACAGCTTTCATCTGCTGCCAGAAGACTTTCCTCATGCAGCCGATGCTTCCAGGCCACTGACTGGGCTGTCTCTGGTTCTTAGAAACCAATCCAGGAATTAACTAAACCCAAGGTTTCTGGAAGGATGCAACAGGGAACACCGGGCAGGTCTCTAAGAGGAGGCTCTGAACACATCCAGCTGCCCTCAGGAGCACAGTCAAACCCCACACAGCCCCAGGGCCGGGCTGGAGGGACAACACTGAAGCCAACCTGCTCCACCACCACATCAGGCCCTGACCTCTTCCCCTGCCTGGTGGGATGCGGTGCTCTGGGCAGCCTGCCCTCCTTCCAAACTCCTGTTAGAAGGTTCTCACGACTGGAACCACCAGGGCTGGGGAGAAGAAGAACCTGCCTGCTCTCTGCCAGCCTCCCATCACTTCAGGTAGAGCACGATCCCACCTCTGGTGTGCGCAGCAGGCAGCCCAGCCCTCTGTCACTGGGCACATGTTAGCAGTTGTCCGAGCAAGGCACGTGATTCCCAGGCTCATCCCTAGCACCTTCTTTGTGCTGGTTCAGCAGAGCTGCAGGAAACCAGCTTCATCATCCTGGAGGATCCAGGAGTCCTTCCTAGATGTCAAACACAGATGCAGCCCTCAGGGCTCTTGTAGAGAAAGAGAAATCCAGTAGAAGTTCCCTCTTTACTCCCTGAGAACTTCTCGCCATGGATGCCGAGCTCGCTGGCGACTCACGTGCTGATGGACGAAGCCTTCGGTTTTCAGGAGCTGCTCTGGGGATCACACATGCTCAGCTCGCCCCTCGCAGCTCAGGATTCACGGTTGTGTTTCACCGGGGCCCCCTCCGCGTCCTGGGTTGATGCTGAAGCCCCGCGGAGAGGAGAGCCGCTCGCTCCCCGGGCTGCACAGAGGGCTCCTTGCTGCAGGTTCATGCCTGACTGCAATCAATATAACCTTTTAAAATTAATCTCTCTTTTCCGCACAAATACAGTTGCTGCAATTTTGCCATTTCCATGACATTTTGGGGGAAAAAAATTCTACTTTGCCCTGTAGACTTTATTACTTTAGGGTGAAATTAAAATAAAGGCTATTTTTTTTTT
>WAAB01003418.1:12773-28792 GCA_013389865.1 Piaya cayana | reverse complement strand
GTTCCTATCAAATATTACCACTAAAATTGTGGGGAAACAGAATCTTGTTTAAAAAGTGAAAGCACGTATTTAAGCTTTATAATGAAACACGTAAGGGTCTTCTTCCAGCAACCTGTGAACCTGAAGTGTATGAGACACAGATTTGATGATGGAGGTAGTGAGTAAATGTGTATTGAATATAGGCAACAGGCTAAAATAAAGCCCATAAATGCTGTATGCAATCTAGTTTGCCATAAATGAACATACTCAACGTCTGAAACTGGCCAAACTGAGTAAAATAAAGGCAAATGAGAAGTATGGCCTGAGGCAAACTGCTTTCTTTCATCTGCATTAGGAATGTGCCATTTAAGGAGACTGTAGAAAAAACCAACCATGCACCCTAAAACTTTGCCTCCTTTACACCTGTTTAAATTGTCTCATTGCTATAGTTTATAAAAACAATAATTCCTGATTTTTCTAGCACTCTTTTCAATTTTTTTTTTTGAACAGATGAGGAAAACTGTATCAAAGATGAAATTAATCACTACTTACCCATTGCTGTAATGAAGGAGGTAATACAGGGCAAAGAGGAAAATGCAAGGAAGTTCAGGAGAATATCTCACATTCAGACCTCATGTAACAGAAATAACTCTTTCAAAAAGAGTGGGATTATATCAGAGCTGAGTTCAGTCCTCCAAGGTTACATGAAGACAAACATCTTGGTAGACTGTTTGTGGGATGGACAAAATATTTTTTTTCCCTGTTCAGGAAGTTTGTAGTAAATACACACACAGATGGGAATCCACAAATGCTTAATTTATAACCAGCATTCCAGCTTGTACAAATGAATACTTAATTACTTGTTTATATGTTTTGCGTGTCACCGCTCAATAATATTTTATGTTCTTCCAAAGAAAATACCCGAACAGGCTTCAAATAAGGGGGGGTTTGTCATTGAGATATATAATATACGTGTCATGTGAACATCTAAATCTGTTAATGTTGTAATGAAATGTTGAAGGAAATCACAAGATGCTCCCTTTGCTTCTTGTTTGCTCTTTTTGTTCTCTTTCATTGCAGATTTGGCATCTTTAGCACTTCCCTACACATATATTTGTGCAAATGTTATGGGCTTTTGTCCAATTTTTGATTACTTTCCCTTTTGTTGTTCGAGACAATTGACATCAAACTGGAACATGAAAGAGGTTGTAGGAAAGGTTGTTTTCCCTACTTGAAGAACCACTACCGTGTTTTACATATTCAATATGAATACAATTATTGTCTCTTCCTCTCACACAGCATCCTACACTTGGACTTCAGCAGGTATGTGACCCGAGCTGGCTAATGCATTGTCGGCAGCACTAATTTTTGTTATCATCCACACTTCCCCACCCCCATATGCTACTTAAATCCTTTTAAGATCAGTTTTCTGGAGTCCATCTGGTGTTTTCAGACCCTTATTGCCACCATGTTTTGCGGCTGCACTGCTGGTGTGTGCTGGAGTCCGTGCTTTGTTACATACACATAGCACAGAAGTGCTTCGTGTTTATACTCCTCCACATGTTAGTTATAATCTAACATGTTAATGCTAAAATAAGATTTTCCAATTGCTATTTGCATGCTTAAAGCTTTCTCAATCCTAGCTCTGTTGGCTGAAGAAGTTTATAAACAACTTACTCCAGACACAGTTCTCTGATGCTTCATTTAAGAAACATTAGTAAATGGTATCTGGCAAAATTTACTGAGACAAATTGTTACTTTTTATTACAGGTTCTTTGTATCCAAGTTAGGTATCAAAGACTGAAACACTTAATATGTCTGAAGCATTTGAAGGTGAAATAAGAAACAACAATTAAAAATGAGATTGAGTTTACACAGTTTTAAGCTAGATCTATCCAGACTGGTACCTTAAACACAACATATTTAGTATGCAAGAATGAAGGAGCCAGTATCATTGCTCAGTTCCCCTTTGTATAAACAGCTGGACGTCTCCTGATCTGGATCCTCCAACTCTTGCATGGTCCTTCGGAGCAGCACGGTCTTCCTCAGGCTGCTTGAGTGCAAGTCTTCCTCCACCACCTTGCTTTCACTGCTTTATTTTGTGTAACCTATTTAAAAGCCCTCTCACCTCAGAACAGCTCTCATGGTGCTTGAAGCACATGGCATTGAAGCCAGTTTCACATGCTGGATGAGGAGCCTGAGACACTGGTCGAAAGTGGACAGTTTCTGCTCTGAGAGTTTAATAAACCTAGTAATTTATTTTGATGGTGACTTGAAAAATCGGTTGTCAGCCAGTACTACTAGCAGTCAAAGTGTAGGATGGAACTACAGTTATTAACACTGTCTCTAAAGAAGGACAAGAATTCAACCATAATATCTGTGGCATCCAAAGGAAGCTAAAGTGTTAGATTTAATGAATCCTATATTGGAAACCACTTTTGTAAATCTGGTGGTATTTTTCTTATGCAGTTTGAAATTAATCATTGGCATCCTCTCTGGCCCAGGGAAAACAGCACGCAGGGCAGTTTGCTCACTATCAATCTACAAGTTTTCCCAGTAGACTCGGGACAAATGAAATAGTTCAGCCTAATCCTTAATTCTCTGTTAATGAAAAATAGCAGCACGAGGCAGTGGGTTTCAGTGATGAAGTATTCTGATTCTGTGGTGAATATCTAGACAGATGAGCCTCTTTAGCTCAGTAGCAGCAAAATGTAGAGCTTTCAGTTGAGTTTTTTGTATGAAAGGACTTAGTGACAAGTCAGTTATTTGACTAATGTAGTTTGCACATTGAAAAATTATGCAGTTCCTTTTCTTTAAAAAGAAATAGGAATCAAGAGCAGGTAGTATCATTAGGCACTTCTGTCCTGCAACAAACCATTACTCAAATAACATTAAATCTTCCATAAATCTTCTCTTTCTTTGTTCTTGGAAGAAAGATGAGTGTTGCCATGCCAAATGCAGAAATATCTATCACGATTGGACTCGATGACCTGATGGGTCTCTTCCAACCTGGTGATTCAATGATTGGAAATATTTGTGTCTCACCATCTTTCTGTACATGATTGCTTCTTCCTCAGCTGAAACAGATTAATTGGGTCTGGTAATCACCGCCTTGAACATTTCAGTATAAAACAGCTGGACTTCCCTGAATCATCCACGATGGTTCATGGCATCCAGGTGACTTTGCACTGAATGGAATGAGAGGTGCACACAATCAGCTAAATCAGCTGTATTGTAGCCCATAGTTTCCAGCTGGAGAGCCATTAAAATACCTGGGGAGAGAGGAAGAGGACTGGGTGCTGCAGTTATTTCTACAACAATTACTTTTTTCAAAACTGGGAAACTTGTAGCCAAAGGCTGTGTATATAGATTATGTATATATGTATGTGATTATATAGAAAAAGCAAGTGAGCCTGAGCATCCATCTTCCATGTTTGCTTTCTCCTCATCATGTTTTCCAATGAGGTTGTGTAATATAAGGGAACTTCAAGGCTTTAGATGCCATCCAGAAAGGAAAATATAATTTCCTGGTCACAGCTAATTACTGTCTGGCAAAATGCTCTCCAAAGGGTTATCCTGCTTGTGTAACTTCCAATATGCCTTAAATTCTGCTGCAAGAGCTTTAACTTCAGGTACATTGTACCGATTAGCTTTCCAGGTTTTTTAATTCAGAATAATTGTGTTCGTATAGTATTTTTAATAATTATGCCAATATATTATACCTGATACTAATAAAAAAATTAATTATGCAATACACAGCATCTATTTTGCTATCTAAGTTCTTTTGTAGAATCGAATCACTGACCTTTTTCTCCTTTTATCCTATTTTCAGTATGCTCTTATGGCATTTGACAGTAGAACTTAGGAAGTGTTCTGAAGGCTAGATCAACTGTCTTCTGGGCCTTTTCACCCTAACTCCTTACCTTTGTGAAACAAAATCCAATGAAATCAAAACGATCTGAAAGAGAAATCAAAAGTGGCTGGGTTTATAGGCCCATTTTCCCCGCATTACTTCATATGTTATCTGTTATGTTCATACCACAAATAATCAGGAGGAAAACACTTGGGGGGTCACATGGGTCAATAAACATCTGGCTTATGAAGTGTGGCCCTGCTGCCTGTATTATGTCGATAAAATTACTTTAGTCAGCAGGAAGAAACATGGAGCACAGAAAATAGGTGGTAAATTTTCCCATCTTGACATATGGAAGATTTGCGTGTGTAATTTACATCGGCATAAATCGCAGCTTATCAAAATGAAATTCTATCCAAAAATCTGACAGAAAAAAAGAAACGGAGTGTGAGTGTTTTGGTAGTGCTGCTATCTCCAGCTCACTGTGGCTAGAGGGTCCTCCGTGCACTGGGATAAGACCATTCAAGACTGCTTTATACTTCTTCCAGCAAAACATATCAACACACTGTTTGTTTTTCCTGCTACAATAAAAACTTTAAGCTGCTCTAAATGTAGATCAGCAGCAAAATCCCACAGCTGCATGTATTCTCATAGCCATGCTCTTCCCCAAATTCTTCATGTTTATCTCAAGCTTCTCCAAATATTTGAAATTCCTGGAGAAAGGCATCTTCACCTGCACCCACCAGCAGATCCACTAAAAGAATATTTAATAAGAAAGTGCTTTGTTGTCTATATTGTCAGAAATAGCATGCTCAGCTTCATCTAATTCATGTGGCAGATAACTGCCTTTGTGATAGCTCAGTTTTCTTAGTTTTACAGTTGTTCTTTGCACAGCTTTTATGTTCTTTTGTGATGTTACTAAACATTTTGCTTGAATAAAGCCCGGGCTGCTCATTAGATTTCTGGAAACTTTCTATATTAAAAAAAAAAAAATTACCTTGAACTAGAATTTTGTTGTTTTGTTGTTGTTGTTTTTGTTGTTTGGGCTTTTTGTTTAAGGAAAATTCCTATTGACTTCAAATGAGGGCTTCAGGGGTTAGCTGTCCAAGAAAAATTAACGCATGACCACAGGAAGAGATTTCTTTGGCTAGGGGCATTCATCACACTTTTGAATGGAGTGCTGCCTAGAATGGATCTAGGAAAATACGTACTAGTTTGTGAACTCCACTTATTGTTCAACCAAAGCTCAATAATGTTGTCCAATATGTTTAGGTGGCAATTTTTGTCCATAGGAGAGAAAACATAGGTGATGTGAACAAAAAGGGTAGTTCTACATTAACGGAAGTAATTTGATTACAATCAAAAAAATTACTCACAAGGAATCTGCCATAGACATCTGATTCCAGTGTTTTGCTCCAAGAATTGTTTTGTACATCACACAAGTTGGATAATTTTTTAAACTTTAATGGTAAACCTGAAATGAATATTTCTATAGACTTGGTACTCACACCACAGGGAAATAAAATGTCCCCAGTAAGGCATTAAGGTCATCGCATAGAATCATAGAATAACCAGGTTGGAAGAGACCCACTGGATCATTGAGTCCAACCATTCCTATCAATCACTAAACCATGTCCCTCAGCACCTCGTCCACCCGTCCCTTAAACCCCTCCAGGGAAGGTGAATCAACTACCTCCTTAGGCAGCCTCTGCCAGCGCCCAAAGACCTTTTCTGTGTTTTTTTTTCCTTGTTTTGTTGTTGTAAACCTCCCCTGGAGGCTTAGGTGGAGCTTGAGGCCACTCCCTCTTGTCCTGTCCCCTGTCACTTGGGAGAAGAGGCGGTATTGTCCCAAACAGAAAAAAAATCGCTGACCTTTTAGTGTAAGTCTTAGGCAATTAGGCAGTAGATATTTACCATGAGAGTTCTTAATATCCTCAAGAAGTCATCATATGGTGTTTGTTAGGTAGGTTTACTCCCAGTGTAGCCGATTGCTGTCTGATCTGATCACTCCTTATCCTACATTCCAAGTAAGTCACCTCATCTGTACTTATCTGGCCACTTTCTCAGTTTTCACACGGTCAGACACGTTCATAAAACTGTCCTAAACACCTCTTCCACATCCTTCAAATATTCCAAACAGATGTGGTGGTATATCAGAATTTCATCACTGTTGGCCATTGTGGATTTTCTCTGTATTTCCTTTTTTTTTCCCTACCATTCCCTGGAATGCCACAGGTGTGTGCTACATGCCAGCGACCAGCAAGGATTCTCTCTGTCTGTGGGGAAGAAAGCCTTCTGCTTTCAACTGCTTTGAACTGTCGGAACTGCAGGGAGTCAGGTGGGTGCCTGTTTCTGCTCCACGTGAAGATGCAGCATGCAACGTTAGCAAGCTTGGTGTTTTTAATCTGCCCTTCAGGTCACACACATGGCTCTATGTATTGGTTGAATCAATTGCATTAATATCTCAAAAATGCTTCTCAGTGCCATTATTTGCACTCTGCAAGGGGCTGAACTTGGTGATGACTTTCCTCTTTACATTTGGAAAACGTAAGTTATCCTCTTCAGTATCCCCTGCTCTCACATTAATGTTCAGAGCAACAAATGCTCAGCTTTCTGCTTCTCTCCTTTTATTTCATCTGTGTTAAAAGCTGTGAGTAGACTTGGAAAGAAGGAAGCTTTGAGACTCAAGTGGAGAAGCATTCATTTTCCATATGTTTGAAGGCCTTTTCTGTATGTTGAGAGGCTCCGAGGAGACCTTATAGTGACCTTCTAGTACCCAAAAGGGACCTACAAGAAAGCTGGAGAGGGACTGTTTACAAAGGCTTGTAGTGATAGGACTGGGGACAACGAGTATAAACTGGAGAGGGGCAGATTTAGATTAGACATTAGGAAGAATTTCCTCACCATGAGGGAGGTGAGGCACTAACACAGGTTGCCCAGGGAAGCTGTGGCTGCCCCACCCCTGCAGGTGTTCAAGGCCAGGTTGGATGGGGCCTCGGGCAACTTGGTCTGCCGGGAGGTGTCCCTGCCCATGGCTGAGGGGTTGGAACTGGATCACGTTTAATTTCCCTTCCAACCCAAACTATTCTATGATTCTGTTCCCATTCATGGTTGTTGCAGCCGTGTTTCCATGCCATTGCAGATTGGACAAGAGGAGATGGCCTCAAATTGCACCAGGGGAGGTTTGGATTAGATATCAGGAAAAATTTCGTCACTGAAAGAGTTATCAGGCACTTGAACAGGCTATGCAGGGAAGTCAACATCCATGGAGGGGTTTAAAAGACGGATAGATGAGGTGGTCAGGAATATCATAGAATGACCAGGTTGGAAGAGACCCACTGGATCATCGAGTCCAACCATTCCAGTACAGCTGGACTTGATAATCTCGAAGATCTTTTCCAAACAAACGATTCTACGATTTAGCGAACCATGCAAGTCCTAAAGATGATTCTGCCAACTCTCCACAACACATGGATCAATGACCCCAGCATCACTGGCCCACGAATAAGCTAGTATTTCTGGAAACAGCTGGAAGTGATGAAAGTCTCATTTCTGACCCTTGTGTTACTAAAGACCTGCACCTGCCTTAATTATTTCAAAAAAGTGTTTAGTGAAGAATGGACGGCATAGACAGAATTACTGTTGGGTATCTGAAGACTCACCGTCATCCCCACTGATGCTATAACACGCGATCCACTTCAGACTAATTTTTACAATTGCTACGAAGATCACAAGGCTTTGGGTTTGTTTCTAACCTTAGACCTTGCACAGTGTGTGAATTTTGTGCTGCATGAATTTAAAATTATAACTTTAAAATGTATATTACCATTCCAAGTCAAACTCTTAAGTGTTTCTTTAGGCACTTAAGTAAATGGCCAGCTTTTTAGATAATTAAGCACTCGAAGCTCCCATCAAGTTCAATAGAAGACATGTAGCAAGTAAAATATAGTGACTTCAAGATAGAAAATATAAAGAAAAGAAGATGTTAGCCAGTATTGTATCAACCAAAGGCATATCAGAAAGAAGATGAAAGAAATATACTCTTAACACTGTTTTTACTAAATGAGGGGCTCGCTGTTCATCTGTCCACTAGTTGGCAGGCATAGCAACGCAATCAGCTCTCCCGTGAATGCATCCCTGGGTGCTGCTGAATTTCTGCGGAGACGTCCTAGCAACTGTGTGCCAGCACAGCGCGGTGCATATGCATAAACATTAATAGGATAAATCAAACCTGCAGGGGGGTTTTCCAGTGGCTGATGTACAAAAGCATTTCCCTAGCAGAGACTGAAACACCTGGAAAACTGCGACACCGAGGTTAAGTATGAGGATATTCCTAAATATATTTTTAAAAATAAATAAAATTAGCTAGAAATCATCTTCTTCAATGCATAGCATAGCGATTATTTTCCCTTCCCTTCAGGATCCCATTCCTGAGGATTCTGTAATTGTGAAAGTGCCTGCAGCCAGTACTCAAAATATTCTCGTTCTTCTGATGGATTAAATGGGTCACTTCAAATTTAGGGACAATAGGACTTAATTTTTCAGATTATTTTCACAATATACTTAGTATTTCTGTTTTGATGGTGATCAATTGAAACTGTCAGCAGGGATTGAGTTAGCTGTAATGTAGACGAATCAATACACATTTTTCTTTTTCCAGATACTGTGTTTTCAGAAAAATGCCTTTGCTTATCAGCAGTCTCAAGTTTGCTTGAGAGAAGGTGGATTTTTTCAGTTTTTTGATTTTGCTTTCTGCCTTTGCATCCACCACGTAACAGCGCTGCAATGTTTATTTTGGAGCAAACTTGTTATTCAGTTCAGCAAACCAAGAGATGAGTCACTCAGCTCCCATTTCACAGAAACCTTTAACTACATGTGTATACAGATTCATAATTTCATTTTATGTCTTGTGTGCATTACCTGATATATTAACATGCCTTCCTAGTCGTCTTCTACTCTCTCACTTTTCTGTAGCTACTGGAGAGACTTTTGTTGGAGCTTTTTTTTGTACCGAAGCAAAACCCTGTCAACAGAGTGCAAAAGCATGTTTAATGGCCTCTAGCTGGCTGCAGATGCCCACACTTCTGAATAGTACTCAACATCAGAAAGCTGAACGTACTATTAATTAAAGCTTTCTTTTCAAATGATGCCAAAATAGAATATTTTCTATAAAGCCTGCACTTTTCCTCCGACATGAAGTGAGATGAAAGACAGCTACTCTGTGATTTCATTTGCATTCTCTGAAATGACTCTGTGAAATGTTCTCTGGTAATAAAGAAAGTACTCGTTGCTGAAAACCGAAAACAAAGTATTACTTGTTAGTCTTTATGCAGTGTATCTGCAAATGTGAGTCTTGCATGCGAAAAATTAGTGGTAGTGGAAAATAGGGCATGTAAGGTCACACAGTTACTGGTTAGAAGATCCTAAATGGGAATTTTTTTCTAACCACATTAAATCATCCACACCAAATATCTATTTTAAGGTTATTATACAATAGTATATTAAAATTTATATTCGGTGTATGGAAGAGGTGTAGATAGTATTGAAAAGAGCTAAAGTGAGTGAGTTATTTTTTTCAGAATTAAAAGAACTTCTTGAGTTTCAAAATGCGGCACGGAGTTTTACAGAACTTAATTTTGTGATCCTGAATCCTGTAATGCTACATGAAGGATCTTTTTAAATTTTTATTTCTTTTTTATACATATGTCTCAATGAGAAAAGGAGAAGAGAATTTAAATAAAGTGTAAATGATCGGTGAAAAGTATTGTCATTGCTTATTGTCAGAGCGAGTATGTGCTTAAGTTTACGCAAGTGACATCTAAGTTGTGTGGAAGATGTGCTTGTTCCAGTTTCTCAGTCTGGAAAATAAGATGAGAAATGCCTTTACCTTGATTTCCAGGCCACATACCGTGCTTTTTTCCCCATAAACACAAAGCTGAAAGGAGAATAGGAAATATTCTCTCAACCTACGCAGAGTTACGATGCAACTACAACATGAGCTTGGACTTGCCAGTTGACCACCACACTATCTATGCGCAGCTCTAGGGACTTCAGAAGCAGTTTGGGGCAAGAAGAAATGTGCTGTTTGGCTCCTCTTGGAAAATCCCTTTCAACTCCTGTGCAGTTCAGAAAAAGGGTAAACACTTCTATGCAAAAAAAAACCCCCAAAGATATGCTGGCTGGCATTCTGGCAAAGCTTTCTCAAGCCTTAATCTCAATCTGCCTGCTCTAGCCTGCCTGTGTGAGGAGAATACGTAATGAGTCAGTGGGATCTGCTTCTCCTCTCATACTGTGTTGTGAAGAGTGCTTAGAAATGTATGGATACCCGGTACCACTCTGTCCTCATTAAGGTAATATGTGTTAGTACTTCCAGGGTACTAGAGAAATGTGGTTTTCATAGAATCATAGAACAAAGAGGTTGGAAGAGACCCACTAGATCATCGAGTCCAACCGTTCCTATCAGACACTAAACCATGTCCCCCAGCAGAGCCCAGGTTCACTCCACCTGCAGCCTTTCCTTCACCTGCTGAGTGAGAAATTTCATGAAATGCACATGAGGGGCAGCAGACAAGGTGTGACTTTTCCACTGTCAGCTGGAACCCTTTGTGAGCTCTGAATCTTCCTGCTAACCAGTCCAGGGAGGGTTTAGGAGGATGAGTTTTGTCCAGTATTCTGTTATACATCTTATTTTAAATTATTAAGTCCCATTTTTCTTGATCAAAGACTTCTATAAACATTAGGAAAATTCTGCAGCTAAAATCTCAAATCCTCCAATAACTCAAGAATTCCTGGGAGCAGTCAAATTCACAGAGCTGGATTTGTGAGGACTTGTGAAACTGCATCTTCAGGGATCTATCAGACCCTAAGTTTTTTCTACAGTGGGGTTATTTGTAATGGAGCTCTCCCATTTCTACTGTAGATTTTTTAATGCTTAAAAAGCTCACATCTATTTCTTTGCCTTACTGGAAAAATATTTCCAGGGGGATGATGATCAAACACTGGTAGAAATTTCCCAGAGAAGCTGTGGAGTGTCAATCCATGGAGATGTGCTCTTGACTGGACAAGGCCCTGAGAAAGCTTAACTGGCCCATTTTGAGAAAGGATTTTGACCATGTGATCTCCAGGGGGCTTTTCTGACTGAAATGACTCCGTGATTCTACGTAAACCAGTGGAGTCTTGTTTATTCATTCCCATCTGTTTTTATGGCACTGCCATGCTTCACCCGTATGCCGTTGAATTGGGTTGAAATGGCAAAAGTAAATCAAAAGTTATAAGAAACCAGTATACATCAAAATGGCATAACCTTGACTTCCTTGCCAAGCTAGACTGCACATGAAAGGAAAGAAAAGCAGTTTTGTCTGAGAACCAAAAATTGCTGGGGTCCAAAATGTTGTAACTTAGATACATTTTAAAAGACTTATCACTTAATGTCAGCCTTTGAATGAAATTTGGTTTCTATACAGAATTTAATTATTAGGTTCATTAACCTAGCATCTATAATAATATGCAAGTCTATATTAATTATGAGAGTGACAAAAAAAATAAAATTCCGAGGCAAATTGACCTCTGCAATACTGAAGCAAGTTGTTGAATTAATATCAAATTAAATGAGAGTAGAATTTGTCCCACTGGTTCAAAGAAGGTATTGTGAATGTCACCACACTTGACAATTTCTACACAGAAANCCAGCTGGATTTAACTCCATTTCCCACCACTCTCTGGGCCCGGCCAGCCAACCAGTTCTCCACCCAGGAGAGTGTGTGTGTCTGTCCAGGCCAGAGGTGACAGTTTCTGTAGCGGAATGCTGGGAGAAACTGTGTCAAAGGCTTTACTGAAGTCCAAGAAGCCTTTCCCTCATCCAGCAGCCGAGGCACTTTATCACAGAAGGCGATCAGGTTGGTTTGGCAGGACCTGCCTTTTGTGAACTCGTGTTGACTGGGCCTGATCACCCGGTTCTCTTGCATGTGCTTCATGATAGCTCTCAAGATCACCTATTCTGGCATTGCTCGAGGTAACTCAGATTACCATAAGAAGGAGACTACTGATGCTCATTTTCATAGTGTTTCTATGCCTGTGCTAGATGACAGCCCCCCTTCTATTTTGGCAGTCTGCATGATTTTCATACTCAGATGCCAGCTTCATATACATAATATATAATGATCTGTTTCCACTAAAACAAGCAATGTTTGTCCAGCATTTATAGTGGCAGGTGGCTGTTGGGTTTCATATCCAGCTCTGTGTTTAGGAAAATCAAGTCACTGCTGTCCAGCAAGGTATATTAAGTTCTATACGCCTAAATTTCTGGAGTGTTCTCTTGCCACAAGGATGGGAAAGTAAAATATTCAGTCACACTTGACTAAGTTGTTGGGAAAAACTGTAATTTTATAAATAACAGAGTTTCATTGGCACCAGACTATGGCTGAAGGACATGCCCTTTAACAGGATTCCTTGCTACACCAATACTGCTGGGAAACCTGTTCCTTGGTCACCATGCAGCACACCACAGTGTCCTTCAGCTCCAAGTGCAGTGGTTAGAGGGTCACTGCCTGCTTGTCTGTAACAAATGAAGTCCTAGAGTGGACACGTGGGAGGCAAGAGGCAGGCGAGCAAGTCTCCTATGCATGCAAAGCGTCAGTCTGCCTGTTTCCAAAGGCCAAATGGTAGCATTGTGTACAAATCCCCTTAAGTAATTGTAGAGCTTCCACCCCTACAGTTGAGGAATGCGACTCTGCCTTCTGTCTCTAGCTAGAGAGTGGGTTTTACAGCTGTGTTCAAATCCCTGTTGTTGTAGCTAAGCTGACTACCTGCAGCTGCTTTGAGTGGTTAGGAAAATAAAAAATGCAGGCAGCTCTACTTTGTGCTGCGCAGAGTCAGCTACACTAAGTTTTTAAAGATGAATTAATAGCATTTCTGTTTCTAAACAACAGGTCTAAAACCTATAGGAACAAATAATAAATCATATTATTTGGGGGTTTGCATAATGCCTAGTTGGTCCATGACCAAGGCACTATGATGACACAAACCCTTATGGCAATTCTGTTTTCTTCTTTACTTAAGAATTCACTCATAGATACTTATGAGCCACCAAAACATATGGAGGGCAATAAAGGAAATGTGTTGCCTGACAGCTTTAGGATAAGTGCATTAGCAAGTAAACATGCTATAAGAAAACATGTAATCTGCAAAGGAAAGTTCCTCTCCACTTACTCCTCTCCCTGCTTGAAAAACTAATCTTTGATCTACTGCTTTTTCCCTGGATTAAAAAGATCCCACAAGACAAAATCAAAATCCAGTGTCACAGAACAACAACAAAAAAAAAAACTATTAAAGAAGTTGAAAATGGAAGTCCAAAGTAGGTCAACTTTAACTGACTGACTCAACTTTTAAGGTCAGGGAAAGCTTCAGTCATACTTTTTGTTCCTTTGCTAAGGAAATTATTACACAGAATTGTCTTGAGGCTGCGCGTTTGCTGGTGCTGCCAAGACAAGTCGTTTCTGTATGTGCTGTGAGCAGCGTTACTTTTCTATCATATGACTACAAGATGGACATAATGTGTTGCAGTTAATAGCACTGACTCACCCTGTAGTTTACGCCAACACTTAANTAGGAAAATAAAAAATGCAGGCAGCTCTACTTTGTGCTGCGCAGAGTCAGCTACACTAAGTTTTTAAAGATGAATTAATAGCATTCCTGTTTCTAAACAAGTCTAAAATCTATAGGAACAAATAATAAATCATATTATTTGGGGGTTTGCATAATGCCTAGTTGGTCCATGACCAAGGCACTATGATGACACAAACCCTTATGGCAATTCTGTTTTCTTCTTTACTTAAGAATTCACTCATAGATACTTATGAGTCACCAAAACATATGGAGGGCAATAAAGGAAATGTGTTGCCTGACAGCTTTAGGATAAGTGCATTAGCAAGTAAACATGCTATAAGAAAACATGTAATCTGCAAAGGAAAGTTCCTCTCCACTTACTCCTCTCCCTGCTTGAAAAACTAATCTTTGATCTACTGCTTTTTCCCTGGATTAAAAAGATCCCACAAGACAAAATCAAAATCCAGTGTCNGTCAGGGAAAGCTTCAGTCATACTTTTTGTTCCTTTGCGAAGGAAATTATTACACAGAATTGTCTTGAGGCTGCGCGTTTGCTGGTGCTGCCAAGACAAGTCGTTTCTGTATGTGCTGTGAGCAGCGTTACTTTTCTATCATATGACTACAAGATGGACATAATGTGTTGCAGTTAATAGCACTGACTCACCCTGTAGTTTACGCCAACACTTAATGTCATTCATGCTTAATAAAACTGTAGGATTCTGCTCTTCCACCCACTTTTTGTTATTTATCTTGAAAGCTACCAGAGCACAAGAATTATTGAAGCTTGATATAAAAATGCTTTATTTAGATTCTTCATTCAAATTGTTTTTATGCCTTGCAGTATAACTGGGAAAAAGTTCTCAGCAGCCGCATAGAGATGGCCAGTCTAATGCTGAATGACTGTAGCAGAGATTCTACTTCCCAGAGCAATAAGTACTATCTACTATTCTGACTACTTAGTCTTTTTTCTTGTTGTTGTTCATTGCAGAGTCCATTTGGTAATTACAGATTTGTACAAGCCAAAACACCCTGCAAAAATCCACCAACTCAGATCAGCGATTTGACCCACTTCTGATCTCCTCAGCTTAGACCTACCTTTAATTTCTGTACGCTAGCTGCCATTCTCCCTTTGAATGACTGATGTGAAGAGAATATGTTAAATATTGCAAGTCCAAACCTTATTAAAAAATTATTAAATCAAATCTCTTTTTCCTGCAACATTATAAGCCAAAACACAACAGCAGCAGTGTGACAGTTAATGAGAAACTCCAAGCTAATGCACCTCAGTCCCAGCTCCAAGAAGGAGGCAAATATCCCCTCTCAATGCCACCTCTTAATGCCACATTCTGCCTTGCCCTACATGTCCAGAAGGATTTCACTCAGTTGCATTTTTTTGAGCAATGAGCTGCTGTAATTCCAGTTCTCTCCCTTCTAAATAAAAACAATGAGGAAATCAAATGGACCTGAGGATGGCGCAGCTCATGGAACAGTGAGGTTGGATGTAGCTGTGAGGTTTTTCTTCGTGTTTTCCTCATGTTTTCTTTGTGTTTTCTTCAGCGGCTGAGAGAGGTGGGGTTGTTTAGCCTGGAGAAGAGGAGGTTGAGAGGAGACCTCATTGCTCTCTACAACTACCTGAAAGGAGGTTGTGGAGAGGAGGGAGCTGGGCTCTTCTCCCAAGTGACAGGGGACAGGACTAGAGGGAATGGCCTCAAGCTCTGCCAAGGGAGATTTAGGCTAGAGATTAGGAGGAAGTTTTCTATGGNCGATGATCCGATGGGTCTCTTCCAACCCGGTGATTCTGTGATTCTGTGTTCTGCTCCCAACACACCTAAACATCCACAGAAACCTCAGTGGTAAAAACCTGAAAATTGTGGCAGGCTCTGCAATTCTCATGAAATGTGTTACTCATAGAGGAATATAATATGCAGTGAAGTTAAAGGTGCTGTTCTGAATCTGGGCTTTGCTGCAGAAAAAGAGATCGGAGTTAAAAAAAAAAAAAAAGGATTTTGTTCCTGTGTTCAGTTCTTAAAGCCCTGTGTCCAGTTCTTAAAGCCCTGTGTCCTTGCAATGATATTGGAAATATCTGAAAATTGGTGCTCTGCTTTCTCCCAAATGGAACAAAATTATCATTCAGAAATACCTGTAGCAGTTCCAGGAATGTATCATCTCTCTTATTGATTTAGCAATACCATGGCAGTAGAAAATTCTCAGTTATATATAGAGGGATTTGTCCCAGTTTTCATTGTAACAATGGAACAACTGAAATAGGCAGTTCCAGTAAAGTGTTATTCTACTAAAACCACTTTAACAGCATTTTAACTCTATCTGGGTTCTATTCCTTCTTTTGCCAGCCAAAAAAAAGATCACATTTTTCAATAATATTGTTATTCCAATAAAATTAGTAAACTGGCTTCTCTGTCTCAGTTTGATTAGCATCTACCACACTCAAATGTGTGACTTTCTCCTTGTTCAAGGAGCCTTTTAGGGACAGTATAGGAGTGTGAATACAGATGTAACAGTGAGTGGGTGAATCACATTTGTGTCTGGTTTGACCGCAATAAGATTTTTCTTTTTCTTTTCCTTTT
>WAAB01003417.1:54298-71815 GCA_013389865.1 Piaya cayana | reverse complement strand
GAGGAGGGAGCTGGGCTCTTCTCCCAAGTGACAGGGGACAGGACAAGAGGGAATGGCCTCAAGCTCCGCCAGGGGAGTTTTAGGCTGGACATTAGGAGGAAGTTTTTCACAGAAAGGGTCATTGGGTATTGGAACAGGCTGCCCAGGGAAGTGGTTGATTCACCTTCCCTGGAGGTGTTTAGGGCACAGTTGGATGAGGTCCTGAGGGGCATAGTTTAGTGTTTGACAGGAATGGTTGGACTCTATGATCCGGTGGGTCTCTTCCAACCTGGTGATTCTTTGTTTCTATGTCTATGTTGATTTTTCACTCTTAGATGAGTTTATGTTATTATGAGCTTCATAATTTAGAAATTCAATGCTACAAACATTAGGATGTCTATGTTACAGTAGTTCTCACTAACTGTAACAGTTACCTCTCCTTTCCTGCAGTTCTGTGTGTTAGTTTGGAACATCATACCCTGAACAAAACCCAAAAATGAGAGTTGGATCTGCTTCACAGTGAAGGGTGAAGTGACAGCTGAAGTCAAGGCACTGATGTCTGAATGACAAAGCAAAGGAAAACCAACTAAGACATAAACATAAGGTCCCAGATCAGCACAAATGTACTGATGATACTGAGTAATTCATTTAATTTCTGTTTTATCAAAATAGAGACCAATAAACTAAAATAATAATATTAAAAATAAAAATAATTAAAATTAAAAATTAAAATAATAATAATAATAGTAAACTATAAGCTAAGACCATGTAATCATGCACCAGGTTAATTGGGTCAGTTGGAAGTAGGGATAGTGACTCAACACAAGACACTATTTACAACTTCTCTCACCTGTAAGGTAGGAGTTCAGCCTCTGATCATTTTTATAGGTTTACTATCCTGGAGACCTGCACCTGTACCTTTACAAATTCTTTTTTTGTTCAGAGACCTGGACGCAGTAATTTGTCACACAAGCACTATTGGCAGTAACTCTCCAGGCCTTTGATAACGTAGACACAAAGGTAATAGAGAGAAGAACACTTTGGCCAGCTGTTCTGTGTTCACTGTTACAGCCTCCAACCCTTAGGGCATATTTCCTCAGTTTCTTTAGTTTAACAATAGATGAGGATATTAATGATTCTCATATAGCCCATATAAAATTTTGCTAACTGTTGATGACTAGTGGCTAACTAGGAATGGGAGCGACTACTGTTGGTGGGAGCAATAGAGATTGCTGCCCATGTCTGCATTTCTTAGTAAGGGAAACAGAATGACAGGAAAGCAGGAGGATTTAGGGAAAGTGCTGAAAAAAATATTCAGATGAGTCAATCAAGGAGAGATCGTAATTAAAAACATATATTGGATACCTGCTTTGCTCCTTGAGATTGACCTGAACATGTATTACATTGAGCTCAGACTTGGAGAGGCCAAGAAATAGTCCTTGTGTCTTCTGTTTCCAAATACTACTAAAAAATCTGAAACCTGGATTTCAATACAAGGTATCTGTCTACCTGAAGGTATTGAGAGTGGTTTAGTGGGGACACAGTGCATCTGAACTGTTGCAATGTCTAGACTCAGTCTGCAAGTTCAAAGGATCCTCAGACTAGGGTTAGGTCACCAGCTGCCTAGGTGATAACCCAAGGAAATGTGGGAAGCTGCTGATCCACAGGACATAAATCCTCTGCAACTCTGTGATCTGTGGCAGTTTAGCAAGCAGAGATGCTAAGTGGAGAAAAGGGAGGATGAATATCAAGAATGGTTGGTAACACACATGGAGAACCTAGACTTCAATAAATTGTGCAAATGATGTTTAATTTTGTTTCTTCTGTCTAGGATTACTCCTCCTATATACTTTACATTTCTGTCTGAGTGAAAGATTTATCATGTACCCAGACTATGAAGGCATTTTATATTAGAAATACCTAACATCCTTAAAAAATTAAAGATGGTTTTAGATAAGAAGTCACCAGATCTCCAAGAGGTGAGCAGGCTGATGTCTGCAGACATGTATTCCCTTCATATTTACTAACCTGCAAAACAGAAATCTGAGGCCACTACCTGTAGGCAGGACCACTTGTTGACCATGAAGTACAATATAAGCTCATTTCTGAATGAAAGTGATTGGATCATGGCATTTTTTTTACAGACACCTCAAGGCTTCCATGAATGTTGTTTGTTGGGTGTTTAACAGCTGAGATTTAATATGTCGCTAAATATAGTCCAAAAGTTCCTTCATCCTCACTCTGCATTGTGATATGGCAAGGCTTTTGAAAACTAAGTAGGCCATCCAAAACAAAAGCAGAAAATTTAATTCAGCATCCTTAATGCGTGGTGTTTTCTGAAGCTTCTGTTACTTTCATGACATCTCACCAGAGCTATTTATGTCTATGGGAAGCTAGGAAAAAGATCACATATTGTACAGAGATCACAGTGTTAAATTTATGCAAAGTGAAGAAAAGTGTTATCTCAGAAAATATTTATTTCATAGTTTTTGCCTCAAGGATTGTGCTTTGTTATATTTTTAAGGGGAGCAGAGATATATGAGCATCAGGTTTAAAATTCTTATAAATATTAAGAACAGGTTTAATCTTTAACATTTACATAAAGCAGTACATCAAGCTTCCCATATTTTGTAGAAAGAAAACACCTTTGTTGCATGACTGCATATTCTTAAATTAGACTTAAAAAACTGGAAACAAAAGATAGCTAAAAGGAAAAAAAGGAAGCAGAAAGATGCTGCACTAGCTTTGTATTTTGTTTGCTTTCACAGGAAATTTAATTCCTTTGTAAGGGGCTTCAATAGTTACAGCAAAATCATGGTTATTCAGAGTGCAAAGGAAAAGTGCAGCAACAATAGGTTGTTGGTGTGTGAACAGCTACTGTCTTTGGTTGGATCCCTCCACTTACCTTTAAAATACTTGCTTGCAAAGGACTCTTTGTAGAAATGCTCAAGGACATCAAACAATTCCCATGTTAAAAAAAAATCACGTGTTAAAAACAATCATGTCTCCAAGGATATCTAGTGTGTAATACATTTCAACAGTGGTATGATTTGGTCTTAACTGGCATCTCACTTTGATCTTCAGGAAAGTGTTTTAAAGGGAATTCAGTGATAGGCTGACCTGAAGTGAAGCACTCTCCTCCAGCTCTCCCCGCAACCGTATGGATGCCAATATCTTGAACTGATTTCTACCAGTGGGAGTGTTGGTAGGGTGTCAGAGCAGAACATTTTTATTTTTATAGACCAGATCATCTGCATGTAGGCATACTTTAACAAAAAGCAAGCAAAAAAATTTAAAAAAATATTGATTGCCTAATTATTTTTTTTTGTCGTGGTTTTGTTGTTTGGGTTCTTTTCAGGAGTCTGCACTCCCTTGTATGTGCCTTTGTACAGCTCCCATTAATGTCAGCTATATGTTTCATGCATAAATCCTCTGGTTTTCTACAGGGAAGCAGAATTCTATGTTGAGGCCAATTTTCCCAATGATTTTCCTATTATAAGCCACTGAAGGTTGGACACTGCCTCTTAAGGAGTCACTCATGTGTAGGCATTTTCACAGATAAAGATGCCAAGACATAATCTGTACCCACAGCAGATGTCTCAGAATATTAAAAAAGGATGGATTTCTACCTGATCCAAGACCATATCAGTCCTTTTCCTGAAATTCATTTTTCTCTCTAAAGAAATTATCATACTTTAGCAGAAATAAGGCTCCTCCTGCTTCCCACTCTTTCAATGGAAAAAAATCATAGACCCCACCTGTACTTTTTCTGAAGGAGTGTTCTCCATATTTTATTCTTTAAAGCTGGGAAGGAGCTCCCACACTTTCCTTGGAAGGCTGTGTAGGTTTCTGACTAAAACTTAACCACCGACACAAACTCCAAGATTTGTGTTATGATTCAGACTGCTTAGAAACCTCCCCAAGATTTCAAAACCAGTTGCCATTCCAGCTTTATGTGTATACACAGTTTAATGCCCACCTCTCACACAATGCTGCTAGGATTTCACTTATTGGACTGGCCTTTCATCCTCTTTTGATTAGTAAAGCCTGACAAATGGAGGAGAGGGGGATCCTTTTTCTGCACTCAGCTTATTTACAAGAAGGTTGTAATTAATTTTTGCTCATAATCCCTAGGCTAAGGATGGAAGCAGCCCTCAATTACATTAGCTAGCAATTATCCTTCTGAGCAATAGTACAATTCCTGGCTATTCTTTGTCCCTGTAACCTTTCTATCCTGACATTGCTCAGCTGTAGAACGTTTCACCCTTCTAAAGCTTGCTATGTTTGCTGAGTTTACGTCTGGAACTACATTTCCTGAGAGTAAACAGAAGGCATGAGAAGTTCTCCGCCAGTCTAATGTGTTCTTTCTGTTCACCATGAGACCTAGTCACCACTTGCACTTAAAACCATATCAGCTCTTCACTCTTCTTTTACTTAAAGTAATAAACATCCCTCCTCTCAGTTATTTTATTTTCCTTGCATGTATATCTCAAACTATTTTGTTGGTTTGGATTTTTTTGGTTTCTGTTTTTTGTTTGTTTGTTTGTTTTTAGATATTTTATTTCTCAGGAGAAGTAATTCCTTTTAGGTTGTATTTTAAGAGTTTCAGAAACTCAGAAATGGAATAATGCCCCCCTCTCTGTGTTTCACCTTCATACAGTTTTAAATGCTAATCCTTTAAGGGGAAAGATCAGCAACACTCCTAATGCAGATGCAAACCTTTAGGAAGCACATCAATACAAGCTACTGCTCTCAGGGCTTGCAGATTTGAACCCTGTCAGAGCTTATCTGCTGCCAGCTTCAAACTGTGGTTTGACATTTCTGGTCAAGAGGGGTGCCCTTGTGAGTCCTGAGAGGGGATGAATCTGAAAAGACAGAGAGGAGCATATTGTCTCCCTACAGCAGTACAGTGCCAGCTTCCACGGCAGAGATACCTGCTACCAGCAAGACATTGCTTTGAGGAAGCTCATCACAGCATGATTTTACTTGTGCCTGCAGTAGCAAGCCGTCAAAGCACAGCAAGAAAGAGAGAGATGGCAGGAAGCATCAAAGGGGAACTGCTAAAAACTGAATAGAAATGAAAATGAAAGCTGCAGCCAGTGTAACTCCCTTCCCAAAGGGAGGGAGCTAAAGTGCAATGTAAGAAGAAGTGGTCACCAGAGACCTCAGGGCCAATTCATTCCTCCTGTAACCCAGATGTTACAATAGGCTGGGAACTCGAGTGAGAAAATTGCTGTGGTGTACAAAAGATGCTTGTTAAACACTGCAATGCCACATCTCAAAGCTACTGAGGGGCTGAAATATTACATTGCATTTTTTCCTGTTTTAACAGATTAGGTGTAGATCTCAAATTCTTTAGCACTGCAAAACTCACATCTACTTTCATACATCATTTTATTATGATAGTGTATGAAACTGAGCCTATCAGGCCAGGCACATGGATTTGAAAGGGGCAAGGAGACTGCTGGCATCCATAACCAATGTGTTTGATACCAACAAGCTAGGTTGCCTTCACTGATTGGGAAAAGAATATGAGAGTCATTTTTTACGTTTCTTAGAATGCATATCCTTATTTTCCTGTGGTTTAGGTACCCATGACAAAATCATTCCCAAGAGTAAATTCCTTACTATTTGCAGTCCATTCTAGGTGCAAGCTTGAGTATTTAGATCTAACTCTTGAGCCAATCAAGGACAAGCACCATACTTGCATCAGCCTTCTAGGCACACATCCCTGTGACAGAGACTGAGCTTCACTGGGATCGTGTAGATGATCAAGTCCCAAGATCAAAGCTTGGTAAAGTGAGAATAACTGCACTCAGCTTTAGTAATTAAGAGACATTTGCTGGCCAGGTAAATACATAAAATGAGTGTCATTAAGCATTTCACATAGATGACCACCCTTTTGTACTCCTGAGCCTACCAGGAATTTGAAGAAAGATCAGAAAATATGTCTCCTTCTGACCCTCAGCTAGAGCTTTGATTCAGAGAACTCCACAAAATCTCCAAGAGACTTTGTTATTGATATGGCTTGTATGTGAGAAGCAGTCAAGAACTGTGATGACAACTCTGCTGGGCAGACTGAAAAGACCAATTCTCGTCCATGAAATATGGCAGTAAAGCAGCTGGGGCAGCTACCTCAGGAAGAAACATGGGCATGGAAGGTAGTGGTGAGACTGACCAGAGCCACCCCTGGCCGTACAATCCCTCACTCAGACTCCTTACAGTAACATTTTTCTGGGCTGTCTCTTGAATCAGAACTGTGAGTTTTACACTTTTTTGCATCTAATAAGCCTGAATATTAAATCAAAATGCATAGTCACTTGTAAAAGAAGACTCTGGTCCTATTAGCTCTCATCAATCTTTTCAAACTGTCTTTCTATTGAGATCTCTCTGTATTGAAATCTCTCTGCTCTGATGTGCAAAAGCCAGATGTAGAAAAAGGTGGATGAAAAACTGCCTCCCAAGTGCTTTTATGGCTTTGAAATTATAGTTTATTTTTCTGCCTTATTCTCTCACTTTGTGATAATCATTATTATCTCTTTTTCCTACATCTTTCTAACAGAATGACACCATTAATAGTTGAACAAGTTTTCTGCTACCTATTATTCCTCTGCACTTTTTAAGGAACAATGCTAATTCAAAAATTCAAAGTGGCAAACTCCATCTGTGGCTCTGTGGGGCTCAGGGCTATAAACATGTAGGTTTCACTTTGCTTTTCATTTTTAAGCTTGATAAAATACAGCTTATTTAGGTCATTGCACACTTTTTTAGTTTTCTTTTCTTGTGAGGGATACAAATTCAAAACAAAGCTGTTTGCTACTGACATCTTTCATGCCGTATTGCACATGAATTACAAGCTATGTATCAAGGTTTTTCTAAGGTTAACTATCACCCTGGTATTTGAACATCTTCTGTGTGATCCAGGAACCTGGTAAGAGTTAATCTAGGTCAATCTACCCAGCATGAGGAAAGCTTTGGTCTTATCGCAGGTTAAAATAACAGTGAAAAACAGAAAGAAACAAACAATGATGTAGGCTTTTGTTTGATTTGGCAGGATACTCTGTAAGGGTTTTACTATGAGCTGCTATTGCTAGTTAAAAGCAAATGTCCTTGTCTATACAGCTTCTTTAACTGGAGTTAATAGATTGTAATTAGAAGTCCATCTTTATTTATTCATTTATGTATAACCATGTAGATGTACCCCAACTACGCCAGCTTTGTCATCAGGAACAAAGCTGAAGGTCATTAAGAAGTTCTTTGTTTACTTCATTTCACAAGCAAGTAATTAGCATAAGTCAGCTTGTGCATTTGGGGGAGTTGCCATGAGAAAGCAAAGTCAAACACATCAGTTTACATTTCACTTGGAAAGAGATTGAAATAATGTTGGCCCTCTTCGTAGCATCCCGCAGCCTCAGCACAACTCTTGGAGTCTATGAACCTCCCTTGTGCTCAGTCAATAGACTGGCATGCACAGGCTGCTTTACAAACACCCCAGCTGTTCACGATAATAGCAGGAACATTCGGTAGAAAACAGATCCCAGACAAATAGAGAAAACAGCAGAAGAACCAATGCTCTCCAAGCCAGGGAAGTATGGCCACTGCAATGCAAGGCCCTGAAGACCTGTTTGATGATATATTTAAAGCAGGGGAGACGATCTGGTCATTCTAACTGTTCAGATGGCAAAACAGCTGCACTGCTCACCAGGCTTTGAGCCTTCAGGGCACACAGTTTTATTCCATGGCATTCAAGTTCAAAGGCTCCTGTGGAAGGTTTATCTTGGCTGGATACCAAGTGCCCACCAAGCTGCTCTATCACTCCTCTCCTCAGCAGGACATGGCAGGACAAAATAAGATAGAAAAAAAAATATGTATCAAGATAAAGGCAATTTAATAAAGCAAAACAAAGTCCACCTGTGGAAGCAAAGGCAAACACAAGATTTATTCTCTACTTCCCATCAGCAGGTGATGTCCTGCTACTTCCTGGGAATTAGGTCTTTCTTACATGTAGTGGTTGCTCCAGAAAACAAACGTTATAATAACAAATACCTGTCTGCCCCTCCATCCCATCTTTCCCCTTAACTTTTACTGCTGAGCAGACATTGTACCATATGGAATTGCGCTTTGATCAGTTTGGATCAGCTGTCCTGTCTACATCCGCTCCCAAGATCTTGGCCATTCCCAGCCTATTGGTGAGGGAGGGTGGAATTTTGGAGAGGTAGCATTGATGCTGTACAAGCACTGTTCAGCAGTAGCCAAAACATTTTGGTTATCAACAACTTTCAAGCTACCAATACAAATGACAGCACTATGAAGGCAGTTATGGAGAAAATCAAGCAAACCCAGTACAGCTTCATTGCCAGATCTGTTTTCCTCTGCTCCCTCTCTTTGTCTTCATTGAGACACTATTTTGTCATGAAAAAACTGCTGTGTTTCTTCATTATCTTTATGCTATCAAGGATTTTTGCATTGATATATGTGGCATCTGGCCTGTAAAGAAATAATAGCAAGACTTACAAACATTAACTGCTTCAGGAGCAACTGGATCTGCCTTGGCACCCTGCTAGTTTCAGAGATACCTCACTGCAATTAATTAGGTGGCATCTGAAAGCTTCCAGAAGAAAAGTTTTGTAAGTTACCTCTTTCCTCTGGGAAGGTATCATTCAAGCCAAATCACTGTTAACTGACATATTCAGTCTTGAAGTCTTTCAACTCAGCATCCTCCCAGACTATTTTCTCTCTTCAGAGGAGAAATGCCTGTGGAAAGTTATGCACTTTTATCCATTTCTTTATGATTCTTCTATTTATTTTTTTTCTGAAAAAAGGAAGAAAAAAGTACATTTAATGTTGATGTCACTGCTCTTGACACTAAAGTTTTCACTTTGTCTGCAGAACAGATAGAGTTATAATGCTAGCAGGGCAAACTTCTCTCCCGGCACAGTGCATCTTCTTTCCTTCCTTAAAGCCAGCTGAAAGAGTCTCCTGAATACCAGATGTGTAAATGGATGTGCCGGCATCAAAACCATCTTCCTATTGTCCTTCTTCCATAGGAAACAAAGTCCACTCTACTACACACACATGAGAGTCCTCTTCTCAGTAATATCAGCAGCACAGGACTGGTGCTAACTTCCAGGTAGCACCTCTGTCAGTAAAGTTATCTCAGCCAGCACCTCTTCTGAAGTTCTCCTCCTTTGGTTCTGCTTTATAGGAAACTTAGAGCAAGTCCTGAGAAGACTGGTTAGGCTCCAAGCCTATTAACCCATCTCCTCGCCTACTTGAGGAGAGAGGAACTGCCTGGGTGCTCTCCTCCATCCTACAACAAGCTCTACCAGGACCCTATCTTAATGCAGAAGACTGACATTGTTGGAAGGACTACAACCAGACACCCTTCTCTAGGAACAGACATTGTGCTACCTGCTCCTCTAGAGCCTGATGTTTAGATAGTTTTTGAATGGGAATCTGAGAAACCCTTCTGCTTTCTTCTCCTATTGCTCCTACCCTGATTTATTGCAACTGATGCAAGCCAAATCATTATGGCCTTAAACGAAGTTCCATATTTTTCTCCTGATCCAGGACAGCAAAGACTTGTGTGGCTTATATGAAAACTTTAAATTTCCTTTATCCTTCAAGGATCGCTCGGCTCTTTAAGTTCAAGTCATGTAAGCCATAGTTGCTGGGAGATTGATCACTTGATGAATAACCATTGTCAACAGAATGATTAATAATGGGATTGATATTGTCAGTGGTTTGGTTTCTTGTTGTACACTGGCAATTGTGTTACCATGTTGCTTTGGGTATAGAATGCCTCCTTATCAAACCACACTTTTTCCTCTAAGCCTAGGGAGTATAAGATGCCGTTGCAGCATAAATTTTTAAATATAACCTGTTTGAAAGCAGACTGATTTCCTGTCTGACTTGCTCATCTATTACCTAGAGAGGATGAAAGTGAAGTTCTTTCTTGTTATGTAACCTTACCCTGATCAGATTATTATGCATGAAACCACATCACAAGCACTTCAGTGCGAAAAAACTTGGGATACTGTTACAGTAAACAAGAAGAGACTAAATGCATAGATTGGATTCCATCAGGAAATCTTAAATCTAAAATCCACAACGCATGGTCTGAAATGTCACACAACTAATTATCATTTAATATATGCAGGAACTTATTATGGGTGTGAGCAGGGATGAGCAAACTGAGAAGAATTAAGCAATTCCCTTGGTTATAGACTCTATTATCAAAGAACTTTGGACATAAACCGCAGCTCCAGAATTAAACCGTGTTTTATATTTCCTCCTGCAGCAGAGAAATTACTTTTTTTTTTAATTTTTGTTTTTACATGTTTGCCTTCAGTAACTGGAAAATTAGGAAGGATCAGCAGGGTGAGAAAACATTTTCAAGCTAAAAAGTAACAATTTCATATGCTGACCATCAAGAGAAACCTCTTCTTTTCCATGCCCTAATTGTCATCCAAGCCATTTATTTACTCCAATGCTAATGAGCGGTCTCAAGGAGCGGTCTCACCAGTGCTGAGTACAGAGGGAGAATAACCTCCCTGGACCTGCTGGTTACGCTGTTTCTGATACAAGCCAAGATACCATTGGCCTTCTTGACCACCTGGGCACACTGCTGGCTCATGTTCAGTCAGCTGTCAACCAACACCCCCAGGCCCCTCTCCATTACTTTGCAGGAACAATTTCTCAAATTAGGACACATTCTGTATTTGATTTTAAAGCACATAAATGTAATTTCATATCACCGTGGTCTCTACATTATAGGACAGGCAATGCTGTCAAAATATGTTTCCAAAGCCAGGGGTCTGTGTATCTGTTTATGCACAGAACAGGAGACATGGCTGAGCTGCATTTAAAGCCAAAAGGAAACTTTTCACTTACTAAAATGTGAGCTGCCTTAGGAGTACACATTGTTGAAAAAAGGTTAAAATATCTTCCAGCTTCTTTCATACTAAAGGTATTGATTGGATGTTCATTTTTTGATGCCTGCAGGTTAGGCATCCACTGCAGGTAACTACATGCAGATGCCTTAAATTTGACTTAAGGTCTGTCTGTGAACTTATAAGTTGTTATCCATGCCTTATGGGTTAAACTAAAGCATTTTACCCATAAGCCAACAAACTGATAATGCAGCACCTGCACTTGCAAAGAATAAGAAGCAGTAGTTAGGCCATGAAACAATTATTGAACATCTCCAGCAAGATTTCTATTCCCTCACTTCAGTCTACCAGATTTGTTTTGTTTGGTGTTTATAACTTCACTATTTTAGGAGTGTGATAGTTCCTCTTGCAGCATCAAGTGATTGACTTGAGAGTTGATACTGTGGTTATTTTTGAAATGGTATGAAATGCATAGTTCCAATTTGAATATTTTTCTTCTGTGAAAAGATAATCAAATTGGGTTGGGGTTTTTTTGTTTTATTGTGGATTTTGGGAGGGAAACTTCCCCCCCCATCAGTGAGCATACAATTGTAAAGATGTTTGTGTGAGATTTAAAGCTATAATTATTACAGGGATTTCGCAAACAAATGTGTAAACAAGTGCAACGTAAAAATAAAAATGAAAATAAAACTATGTTCAGTAAAAAGAGGAATTAAAAATGGTTGCATAGTTATGATGAAAGCATAATAATATCTGTAGTTCTTATTTGGATTAAATTGATTCCCAAAGGCATAATGTGCAGTTTTCATGACTAGTTAGACAGATTACATATAACAGTATTGATAAGATACCTTATGGATGTTCATATTTAACATATTAGCTTATTTTAAAAATTATACAAAATTTGACTCTGAGCAACAATAAGCAATTTTTTGTATAAGCCAGCTTCCAATTTAGACTGACTTATGTTTATGGATCATTGAAGTTAAAAGTTTCCATTCCTTTTCCAATGATTCTTCAGCAAGGAAATGATTTTTTATGAAGAAAAGGGGATCTAAAAACTCTAGCCAAATTAGTTAGCTCTGCCTGTATTGGCTTTGCCAATGTGTATTTAGGAATCATCACTTAGCAACAAAGCAATATTGTTCCATCACACACTTTTTTAATGTGCTAATATCAACAAAATAAAAATACACATTAGCAGAAACACAATTCACACAAAATTCATAACAGTACATCAGCAGGATGGAAATCTCTGAAAAAGATCATCTGGTAGACAGTGTAGATTGCATCATACTCATTTATGATGGTTTCTTGGACAGTTGAGAGCAGCACTGGAAGTTCAGTTTCTTATCCTTAACCTTTTGTATTGCTGTGAGCTAAATGTAAAGACTAATAAGCTGATAACTGTGCCACATAATTTTCAATACATTTTGCCAGTTGTGCTTTTTAGGGGAGAGAGAAGGTAAGAGACTGAGAATCAATTATTCTGCATCTCAGAACAGGTTCAGGAGGAGTTTAAGCTTGGTTTTCTCTATGGGCAGAGCATGGTGGCTGCTGCTGGGCATTTGGCCACAGCTGAGGTCAGATGAGCGCAGAAAAGATCACAGCCATCAGGTACGAGATCAGTAAGAGTCACTGACACCAAAAAGCATAATTCAGCATTTATTTATTGGTTTATCTTCACTAGCCTTTGAAGCTGCCCTGTAGATTATGTCTGCTGCCACCTTTGACAGTAAACTTGAAAGTTAGGTCTCCAGATCTAATCTCCAGGTGCCTCTGGAGAGGAGAAAAACCTGTGCATGCGAGCAGGTGTTCAGACAGGAGCCTGCCCTCAAACAGACTGTTCACTTCACAGATAGTGATGAGGAGATTGTGCTATGCACGTGACACCCAAGTAGTTGATTGTGAAGGGTTGTGTAGACATCGCTGTGTGTAGCAGCATAGTCAAAGCTGTACAACAAATTCATCATTGATGAAGAATGTGCCAACATGTCAGTGCTAATTTAATTTAGGACATGGGGGTAAAACAGACTGAAAATGTGTAATTCTTTTCTCTGGTATTTTCTCCTCTGTCTTCTTTAGCTAGAGGTGGGTCACATCTTCTCACCGGAGCATAAGCTGCTATAAAAGTGCTCCTAAGTCAGCCCTGCACTGCTCTGGGAAAAAAGGTGAAGAATTTGTCTTTCAGGGGAAGTTTTGAGAAACCTTTTGGACAGAAAGAATAAGAAAATCTTGGTAAGCTTTAAGGGAAGCTGAAGAGTGTCCTGGGAAGAGCACTGATCCTATTTTTTAACTTGGTGCTCTCATCTTTGGGGAAAGTTCCATATGTGAATTTTGGGATTTTTTTTTTTTTTTTGGTATTTCTGAGTCACTAGATAGAGGGTTGAGGGAGAAAGCTACAACTCTCAGTCTGTCATAAAATTCCTTTGTGATTTAGGATTAGCCATTCAGTCTCTGTGGCGCAGACCCTTAGCCATAAAATAGAAATAATGCTATTTTTTGCCATTGTGTAATTTCATTGACAGCATCATGAAACTGAGACTGGCTCTTACTCACCTTTCTACAGTTCATTGCAGACTGAACACACAGCACATTCATTTCCACATAGCCTTGGTCTTTCCTGCAATGTATATAAATAGCTGATAAACATAGAGAAGAAAGAGGTTTGTCACCTTTTTGAAAATTGAATTCAGGATTCAGTTTTTGAGCTGAGCCCCTGGCGCCAAAGCCTTTAGCACACTTTCAGGTCTACTCAATGCTTGCTGTCTTTTTAATTCAGACTCTTTAATCCAAGCACTGACTGACGAAAGATACGTAGAATGTAAGGAGGTCTTGTTAACAGCTATCAGCATAACTGACAAAGATAACAGACAAAGATAAGAGTCAGGAAAAATAATAAATTAAACATCTAGATATACAAGCCCTAAGGACAACAGACAACAGCAAAGGCCTCAGCTCTCAGGTAACTGGCTGAGGGGCCTTTGAACAAATTACTCAAATCTTTTAGTGGGTTCAACCAGAACTTTGTAACTGATAAGAAGGCAGGAAACAAATTTCCCACGTCCCATGGAAAGAGCAAGCTGATTATGGGTTATTTGTAGGGGCTTGTGGGATTGCACAAAGCTGCTTATGGAATGCTTTGAGGGAATTTTGGGTATGCATGAAAATTATTATCGGCCACTTAAGGGAAGGGCTAAATGTGAGACAGCGAGGTATCGTGGTGGATCAGAACAGAATAAGCAGGTGAAAATGGAGAACTGCCAGTCTATGTGGCTTCTCATTAAGTCCTGTTCCCATTTTCTGTGTGACTTCACTCTCTATGTGATTCATTCATGAACCTCAAACTCAACCAGCCAGCCAGTACCTGGAAGAACTCAACTTACAGCTGGTAGCTAAATGAGGAACCCAGGATTTATGCTTAATTATTAAACTGTTAAAAGTCTGTGAAGGGTGGCCTCTGTATAGAGAGGCTGGAGCTGCTTCGTGCCAGACGCATCTGGTCACAACACTTCCCAGCTGGCTCCAATGTCTCCACCACAAGACACAGCTGACATTCCCCCCCACCCCCACCAGCCAAACTAGGGTGCTGGGGGAAAAATAGGCTTCCAAAAGGGACAAAGGCAGCACAGGCAGAGGAGGAGAAAGCCAATGAGGGGGCAGCAGTAGGGGTAGCCCCAGGCTGGAGAAAGAGGGCAGGAGGTACTGCAAGACCAGAGCAGGGATCCCCTGCAGCCCTGGAGAGACCCCACTGGAGCAGAGACCATCCTGCAGCATGGGGATCCAGGATGCAACAGGAGGATATTTCCTGCGGGAGCTGTTGCATTGGAGAAGTCCCTGAAGGGCTGCAGCCCGGGGAAGGGCCCGTACTGGAGCAGAGAGAAGTGTGAGGTGGGAGGGAGCCACAGAGAGGTGCTGTGATTGACTGACCCCAGCGGCCATTCCCACCTCTGTGCCCCTCATAGGGATAGGAGTTGGGAATGAAAGGGAGATGCAGAGCATGGCAGAAAAAGGTAAGAATGCTTTCTTTAAGTGTTTATCTTTGCTTCTCACTACAGAAATTTATGTTAATTTTCAATAGAATAAATAAATTTTGCCTAAATTGAGTCTGTTCTGCTCATGACAGTAATTCCTGAGTGATGTCCCTGTCTTTATCTCAACCAGAGACCTTTTCCTTCCTGTTTTCCCCACCTGTTGTGTTGAGGAGGGGAACTAAGAGAGTGGCAAGCTGGCAGCTGGTCAAGGCCAACCCAGGACAATTGTATTATAATGTAGTAATACAATACAGTACCCTGGTTAGAGAATAGCAGCTGGCACAGGATTCTGTAACTGTATGAGCCGAGGCACGTCTTGGTAGATCTAAACTACTTTAAGTACTCTTTGAAGATCCACTACTCAAAATGGCTGTGTAAAAATAGGACACTAATAACATTAATATCTGAACAGCTCTGGTTCTGGTTCTAGCTCAGCTCAGAATGATGGAGACACATGAATAAATGAAGAGTTGTTGTTTTTAACTTACGTGTTTCTGAGTGCCAAGTCCAGGCCATCGGTTAGATCACGGGCTATTTCATATGAGTGTCATGTGCCCTTGTCCAATGAAATGAGTTAAACCCAACAAAACTAATTATGCATAATTATGCTTCAGTAGGACTCAAGGTCATACATCTTGACATGAATGAAGCAGCTTTCACAGCCAGTGAAATGAGAGTCACCTTGAGGTCATCCTCTTGCTGGTTTAGAGGAAATGAATCATTAGCAACTGTATTTGACTATATATATAATATGTATTTCTTCATAAAGAGAGGGAATAAGAATGCAGACCTGAAAGGATGACATACTTCCAGGATAAAGGGATCTGCAATGTCTTGTTTTAACGAAGAAAAAGAAAAAATAGAAAACTTATTTTCCTAAAAACATGTGTTATAGAAGATTTGGCACAAAATCATATTACCTGGCATGATGTTTGATATTTTTGTGGTTCCTCAATCAGTTTTGTCTTAGCATGAGGACAGATGTTGGAGAATGCTGTTGTCTGATAGCATCACTTGCTTTGGAGCAGCAGTGGCCTGTGGTTTCTTTCCAGGACTTAGTTCCCAAGGTTCTCATTTACCGAGAAAGCTTTTCCAGATATGAAGGAATTGACAAAAAAGGGAAAACCAAGGGAGGAATTCTAGGTGAAGAATGATTAATGAAAGTGTCTTTGATTTGTCTTTCTGTCTCTTAGGTAGATTGTCCTGTGTTTAGTAATCCAGAAGACGTGTTTGACAGATACTTTAAATTTGTCTTCCTCTTGGGAGTATCTGCATAGCCCATAAGAAAGGAACCTCAGAAAGCAGGAGGAACATCTATTTTGGGGTTCTTGGAAACACTCAGCTTCAATGTCCTCTTGACTATCTTGTCTGCAACCCAAGACGTGTCTAGAAGACAGGCAGGCAGGCAATCTTCCATCCTCATGTCATCTTAGAACTCTGAAACACACAGCCATTCCAAGGAAAACCTCTTAACCAAGCCTTAATTCAGCCCATCAAGAAGAAACAGAGCAACAAAGCAGGCATCTAAATACTTGCTTTTGTCAGCAGGTTGAATAACTTCTTAAGACTGCCTGAAGGTAGTCAGTTGTTTACTCTTTTTAAATAACAGAGACAAGGGCATTGCAAGGTTTTTAAAGAAGTCTTAAATTCCTCATGCACCAGAATAAAAACCCAAACACACATTGTCTGGAGTTAGGGGTAGGAGAGAGAAATTTCACGGAATCACTGATGTTGGAAGGGACCTGTGAATACCGTGTAGTCTTACCCCAACTTCTTCAAAACAAGATAAGCAAAATGAGGCTGCTCTGGCCTGTGTCCAGTTGTATTTCAGGTATCTCCAAGGTTGTAGACTTCACAGTCTCTCTAGGAAACCTGTTACAGTGCTTGATCACCCTCACAGTGGAAGATTTTTTCATATGTTCAAATGAGATGTCTTCTATTTCATTTCTGTTGGTGCCCACTGGCTCTTGCCCTGTCACTGGGCACAGTTGAAGAGTCTGTTTTGATCTATTTTCTCTGTGCTCGCTTATTTATACACGTGAATAAGATCCTCCTTGAGTGTCCTCTTCTCCTCACTGAATAGTCCCAACTCTCTCAGCCTTTCCTTGTATGTCACATGCTCCTGTCCCTTAACAGGCTTCATGACCTTTAACTGGGCTTCCTCCAATATTTCCATGTCTCTCCTGTACTGGGCATCCCAGCACTGGACATAGCAGTCCTGACATGCCTCATTGGAGCTGCAGAGAGGGGAAGGATCACCTCCTTTGACTTGCTAGCAGTGCTCCGTCTAATACAGCCTGCTCAGTTGTGCAGAATTGTGTGCATCTTGGTGTCCTGCAACATGTTTCTTTCTGCAAAACTGATTTCCAGCTAGTCATCCACCAGAATGTACTGGTGCATGGGGTTATTCCTCCTTGGCTGCAGGACTTCACATTTTCCTTGGTTGAACTTTTTGAGATTCCTGGCTACCTGTTTCCCCAGCCTGACTGGGTCCCTCTGATGCCAGTGCAACCCTCTGGAGTATCGGTCACTCTTCTTGTTTTATCATTTCCAAGTTTTCTGAGGGTGCACTCTGTCCCATAATCCAGGTAATTAATGAAGATATTAAACTG
>WAAB01003417.1:35965-53841 GCA_013389865.1 Piaya cayana | reverse complement strand
AACCAAGGGAGGAATTCTAGGTGAAGAATGATTAATGAAAGTGTCTTTGATTTGTCTTTCTGTCTCTTAGGTAGATTGTCCTGTGCTTAGTAATCCAAAAGATGTGTTTGACAGATACTTTCAATTTGTCTTCCTCTTGGAAGTATCTGCATAGCGCATAAGAAAGGAACCTCAGAAAGCAGCAGGAACATCTATTTTGGGGTTCTTGGAAAAGGTCTCCTTCAATGTCCTCTTGTCTGCAACCCAAGACGTGTCTAGAAGACAGGCAGGCAGGCAGGCAATCTTCCATCCTCATGTCACCTTAGAACTCTGAAACACACAGTCATTCCAGGGAAAGCCTCTTAACCAAGCCTTAATTCAGCCCATCAAAAAGAAACAGAGCAACAAAGCAGGCATCTAAATACTTGCTTTTGTCAGCAGGTTGAATAACTTCTTAAGACTGCCTGAAGGTAGTCAGTTGTTTACTCTTTTTAAATAACAGAGACAAGGGCATTGCAAGGTTTTTAAAGAAGTCTTAAATTCCTCATGCACCAGAATAAAAACCCAAACACACATTGTCTGGAGTTAGGGGTAGGAGAGAGAAATTTCACGGAATCACCGATGTTGGAAGGGACCTGTGAATACCACCGATGTTGGAAGGGACCTGTGAATACCGTGTAGCCTTACCCCAACTTCTTCAAAACAAGATAAGCAAAATGAGGCTGCTCTGGCCTCTGTCCAGTTGTATTTCAAGTATCTCCAAGGTTGTAGACTTCGCAGTCTCTCTAGGAAACCTGTTACAGTGCTTGATCACCCTCACAGTGGAAGATTTTTTCATATGTTCAAATGAGATGTCTTCTATTTCATTTCAGTTGGTGCCCACTGGCTCTTGCCCTGTCACTGGGCACAGTTGAAGAGTCTGTTTTGATCTATTTTCTCTGTGCTCGCTTATTTATACACGTGAATAAGATCCTCCTTGAGTGTCCTCTTCTCCTCACTGAATAGTCCCAACTCTCTCAGCCTTTCCTTGTATGTCACATGCTCCTGTCCCTTAACAGGCTTCATGACCTTTAACTGGGCTTCCTCCAATATTTCCATGTCTCTCCTGTACTGGGCATCCCAGCACTGGACATAGCAGTCCTGACATGCCTCATTGGAGCTGCAGAGAGGGGAAGGATCACCTCCTTTGACTTGCTAGCAGTGCTCCGTCTAATACAGCCTGCTCAGTTGTGCAGAATTGTGTGCATCTTGGTGTCCTGCAACATGTTTCTTTCTGCAAAACTGATTTCCAGCTAGTCATCCACCAGAATGTACTGGTGCATGGGGTTATTCCTCCTTGGCTGCAGGACTTCACATTTTCCTTGGTTGAACTTTTTGAGATTCCTGGCTACCTGTTTCCCCAGCCTGACTGGGTCCCTCTGATGCCAGTGCAACCCTCTGGAGTATCGGTCACTCTTCTTGTTTTATCATTTCCAAGTTTTCTGAGGGTGCACTCTGTCCCATAATCCAGGTAATTAATGAAGATATTAAACTGTACTGGCTCTTGTATCAACCCAAGATGTATTTCAGTAATGACTGGCCTCCAGTTTGACTTTGTGCCACCGGCCACAGTGCTTTACATCCAGCGGTTCAGCCAGTTTTCAGTCTACCTTTCTGCCCATTTATCTAGTCCTTACCTCATCAGTTTGTCTATGAGGACATTACAGAGGACAGCAACAAAACCTTTGCTACAGTCAATATAAACAGAAAAAAAAACAGAATAAAGACCAACAGCAGCAGTGCTTCTCAGAGCTTCATTGACTCTACCATTCCTCCATCCAGATGTTACAGCTTAAGATGCTTCCCCACAGGCTCCATATATTGATACTGTACAATAACTTCACTTAGGTTTAAGTTTGTCACAGCATGTTTGGGACCCTCCAACTGTTACACTGACTTCTAGTTTGGGTTATTGCAAGTAGAGAGAAAGGGTATCTGGTGCCTCGTATCATGAAATACTGGTCATAATTAAAGAATAATTTCATTTCCATTTACAGAAAGGCTATGCAGGAGCAAGCTGGGAAATATTCCATGACTGTAGTTATGAGTCATTCAGCAGCCTAGCAGACTCACCGTTACCACTCAGCAGGTCCAAATCAACACATTAAGTCCTACAAAGTTAAAAACAGAATGGAAAGAAAAGAATGGAGGTGGGAGAAATGTACTATGGGATGTCTTAACTGACAAAGTATGATGATGATGAAGCAAGAGGAAACGGATATTGAATTTTGTGGCTCATCGTATTATGATCAAATAGAAACACACAGAGCTGGGCCTATTAAGGAATGAAAACTGGTGAAATTGTTAATAAAACATAGTAGGGAGGAGGAGATGGGAAGGAATGAATCTTTTACATTTGTGTCAGCTGGAAAAGGAAAATGGATCAATTTTCTTTTCTTGTTGCAGTGGGCTTCGCATTAATTAAAAAGGGGAGGAAAGGAAAGAAAAGAAAACCCAGCTGCCTAACAAAGCAAATGGTCTGAACAAAGAAAGGTGCCAGAGATACTTCTATCAAAAAGCTCCCCTTAGAACCAACAGAAATCACAATCCAGTTCCACAGGAAAAAGGAAAATGAAATTCACCTAAAAAATAAGAGAAGGAACATGAAATTCCACACCATATATCACACAAGATTCTGCTGGTATTTCACAACCTGTTCAAGAATTATCCAGTCTGCTTTTTTTGTATGGTGATTTAATTTGATTTTTTTTTTGTGGAAAAGTGTCTGATACAAAGCAGTACCCAAATCTTGTTAGAGAAGAAATACAAGACACAGCTCATGTGAAGAGGTCAGAGAATATGTTGTGGACACAGATCCTGTGCTTAAGCATTTGGATGATTTGATCTTTTATAAAAATTTCTATAACACAACTTCTTGTAATACTTTTTTTTATGCCTCATGCATGGAGCCTCAGTCTTTGTTCATAGCTGTCTTCAGTTTCAAAGCTGTCATTGTTCTGTATGCTGAAATTTTGTGGCAATGTAGATGAGTTCTGTGAGCTAAGAGCTGATATGCTTACAAAGGCTACAGCAGCACCATATAGTGCCAGGAAAAAACTCAGAATTTTGAGGATAGTTGGAGACAGAGAGAGAGAGCACTTAAATGTCTCTGCTCCAAAAGGAGATAGTCCTTAATTCCTGATTAGAAGTCAGTCCATTGGACTAACTACTCCTGGCTATAGTCCTGCATCCAAATATCCATTTGCTACATCAGTATCCTGAATGGGATGGTGAGAACAGGGCAGTGACCAGTAGTCCTTATGTTATATTTGACTGAAGCAACAAAACTGCACATACCAAAAGACTGGGGTTCATCACACTACAGTACAGTTATGCACAGCGTGGATATCTACATTGGAGCTGACTGACCTTTTGAAATATCTGTATGTAAAATAAGTATGTATTTTAGTATTAAATTAATCAGAATTAATTCAGAAGAACATATCTATCTCTTATTTACTGAAAATAACTAGGTGGTATAAAACCTTCCTATAAAAGTATCAAAGTCTTCCTTGGAAGTACCTTAAAAATACCATGGCATTTTAAAAGAAAGAACTGATTTGTCTTTTCTGGGAAATAGCTGCACTTAACAGTACTGCAAAAGTCCAAAATACGTCCGTTACATCCATAGATAGTTCTCTTCTGCGGTAAGAGGAAAAATATCTCCACACTGAATCAATGCTACTGTTTGATAAGTTTACGGAAGTTTCATATCCAAAGACTGTTTGATAAGTTTACAGAAGTTTCATATCCAAAGTCTGGCTAGGCAAGACATGAGTGGGAATCATCAAGAATGCTTTGCTCAAATGATGTAACAACAGCTATGTGAGTTTATTAGGATGTAAAAAATGAGGATGAATGGCAGGCAGGCTAAGAGAGATGAAATGAGCAAGACAAGCAGTGGAGTCGTTACTCATTCTGAGCTAAGGAGGGTGAAAACAATTCTGTCTCTGCCCCTGCTGAGAGATTTAAGCAGGATGCTAACTTTGGGCTCACAAAACTTTGGTTTCTGTCAGGGAAGCCCAGCTGACTGCATATCTGGGCCATGTTACAAGTACCTGAGATTATTGCTCTAGTTTGCACTGATTTTGATTCATTGCTAGTCTGGCTTTTACTTTAGTCCTTTGATTCAGTCAGGTTGTGCTCATTTGGAAGCAGATAGATAGCTGGTTCAATAGTGATCAAAGACTGAGCTTTCAAGCTCTGCTGCTTGGTGGTGGTACTGTGAAGGCTGGGCTGCTTACTCTTAGTCTTAGTTGGCTTTGTCCATAGTGTGTCTAATAACACTGACCCTGACTGAATAAAAAGTAAAACTTTATATGAAGCCTGGATAATGTAATATTGGTCTTGATCCCAAAATCAGATGGGATTAATTTGGTTTTGATCTTAATTTGGAGTAAAAATTGTCCAAGAAATTATGAAGAACCTCAGCTTCTGGTCATGATAGTAGTGTCCCAAAAAAAGTGCTTACTGGATATTTTTCAATAAATAAATTGGGTTTATATTTGTTTTCTTTTCTTTCTGGAGATATCATTTTTTTTTCTTTTCAATTTTTCATCAGATGTGTCTTAGTACACCAACTTGAAGGAGAATGCAAGGCCTTCCTTTGATGCTAGAAATCAGTCGAAGATGGAGTAAGTTGTAAACTGTGGCTGCAGGATGGCTGGTATGTAAAATTGAAACTACCTGAATCTTTATGCTGCTTAGCTGCAACTAACAGAACAAATTAATAGCTTGCCTGAAATCCATGACAAGTGGATAACATCATGGAAAGATGGACATGCAAATACCTGGCTGGTGATCCATGTGACACCTGGGCAGGAAATCACTGATACAAGCATGAACCATGGTAGATCAGTTTTTCTGGTTAAAAAAAAAAAAAACCAAAAAAACCAAATGGGACAAGTCCCCAACGAGAACTATCAAGACACCCGACTGCCGGTCAAAGAGAGGAAGACCCTGTCTTTTCTGCATGTCTAGGGCAGAGGAGCATGTCTGCTGTCACATCCAGTCAGAATACCTCATGTCATTGGCAGTTGCCCACAACTATCAGCATGGATAACCTCCCTAGATACTAGGAACATTAACTCTCTGATGTTGCCACACCAAGTGGCTGATGGTCAGTGGCAGTTCTGTCATCACAGCGCAGCTGGTGTGCAAGTGTGCTGGCAGAGCTTGTGTTTGAATGATTGTGCCTGATTTTATGGTGTACACATTAGATGGGATACTGTTTGTGCCTAACAAACACTTCTAATAAGATTATCAATAATAGAGCGTTGCTTTATGTAATAAAGGGTGGTCTAACTGAATAATATTCCTTGTGTTTGTCGTCATCTGATTCAACCATCAGTCTCACTGTGGAAATTGAGCCTTCATTCCCAGAACTGTAATAGTCTGTAATAATCAGGAAGCAGGAACAGATACAGCAATTTCCTGTCAAACTTACAGAGTGACCCAGGCCAACAAAGACAGCAGCTGCTGAAAAAAATCCCTTGAGCAGATCTGAACTTGTATCGCATCAGACCATCTATCTGGAGGAAAATGTTGCATTCTCCAGAAAAGAATTAGCCCTTTGTGGGCTTGTTTTAGCATTTCATATTTAAACTATATGAGACAACTCTAAATAGGAGTGTTACCTGCCTGCCTGCTAGACATCATAGTTTGGAGATGAGCTGTCTCCTGGGACGTCAAACACAAGTCACACAGAAAAGGGGTTTAAACCATTATTATTGCTGCATATTCTTAAAATCACTTTAGGGCCATTTATTCCTGTCCATGCCCTCTGGGCCTGGACACCACCTTATAGTGAACTGGGGTAATTCTCTTGGTGTATATTTTTACCAACAAAGTCTAAAAAGCCATCTTCATGAGAAGAAAGACAAATGTCAAAAGTTCATGATTTTCATCAAGTTTAGTTCTTGCATTCCATCTAGCCTTAGCTATGATGCTACCAAGTGACCAGTTTAACACAAGATGTCAATGGATTTTGGCTTCCCTGCTGATATGAACAGCCCTGCAAAAAAGCAAGTGTATTCATTCATATCAGCAACTTCAGGTCAAAAGGGAAACCTTAAACTTTTCTCCTGCAATTAATCTCTAGCAAAACTTTCAAAATGCTATTTTGCAAGTGCTACTCCATCACAGTGATTATTTTCTGAGTGCACTGCATTTTCCTCCTCCATTTCCTTGTCTTCAGCAATGATGGACACCTTGTTTGACAAATGCATTGGCTGTTTGTCACAATACCTCTCATTGTTTTGCTTGTTGACTTTGGGTTCTAGTTTTTCTGTGCTACCATCTTAGCATAAGAATGGATAGGGAGTATGTAGGAAGCAAGCAGCACACACTTCACCACTCATGTTAAATTCACACTGAAGTGAAGTGCTCATAAACACAATTTCTATTTTATACCGTATGTAATTTGTTGATGGTGCATTTTAATGTAATGAGGTACTACACTGTCAGTACGGCAATGAAGACAAGGTCAACAGTTCCTCCATTCTCTTTTGTTATATATATTAAGTGCAGTCAACCTAAGGAATGTCTGAACAAGGATGCCCAAGTATTAAAAATTACAAGAAAAATATGTCTGAGATTTAGGTTCTCTTGTATTTCACATGTCAGGACTAAAAATCCTAGGAGGCATCAGGCATGTGTACTTCCTTTTCACTATGGACATTTTTTCCTATTACTAGGCATTTGGAACACTTCAAGATCTGATGCTGAAACATCCCCCACAGCGCTTACATGACAAAGAGAGTCCAAAGTTAAATTTTGACTACTTTAAAATTAGACTCCACTCCAGGGATTCTACAAATGCTTGGGACTTTTCACTTTATTGACATTTTGCCTCTAGAGTTGGATGAGAAAAGCTACAACCCACTGGAGTGACTGGAAAATTCCACAAAGGTTGATGATGGCTTGCTCGTTACTTCATTGCTGGCTTTTACTATCTAGAGAAAGATGGGCCCAGGAGGTGGAGGGAGAGGTGATTGGGGCATTTGTTTGATCATGGGAGGAATTTGGGAAGAATTGATTGAACAGTGAGAAAATCCTACTGCTTGATAGGCCAGGTTGCTTCTCTCCTGTTCTAGGAGCGGTGGAAATCTCTGAAACAAGGATAGGACACAAAGCTGAATAGTGATACTATCTTAGGCCATTAGATTTATTTTTCTGCCAGAGACCTCAGACACTTTGCTGCAGGCTCCTTTCCTGGGTAATGGATGAAATCTTCAGCTACAATGTGAAGGGCTTGTGAGGATTAACACATTACATTTTTAGGTTTACAGTGGTTGAGGAACTGATGTTATGCTAAGTTTCAAGATACCAGTGGGCCTCTGAGAACGCCCACAGTGAACCGATTGTTTCGAACTCTGCGGCCTCACAGGGGACGATGTAACCTGTGCTCTCCCTTCTGATACCTGGATGTGTGACACGTGCAACACTGATCAGTCTTCGATTATTTACATGCTGATTTCAGATCTTTGTCTTCAGAAACAGTTTTCCAGTAAACACAGAATTAACCCTTTGCTTACTTTTTTTTCAGGAAGCAGAGGCATCACTCCTTTCTAAGTAACTTTTCAACACAAGAAAACAGCAGTCTGAGGTATTTATGCTGACAAATTTTTTAACTTTCTCATGTTTACCTGTGCTGTAAGATAGTTTTCCAACTTGAGGCTCCATTCTTTATTGGATTAAAATTAAGATGGGATCTGAAGAAGCATAGATATGTTGAAATGAGTGTTACTGGAATTTGCTATGTCTAGTAATGGTCTAAGCGCTGGAATTGCTGAAGATACTCTCCAATGCATATGACAGCAGTATCCAGTTTAGACTCTAGTGACAAACTGGTCAGGGTTATTCACAACTCTGTCATGGTTCAGCTGGAAGGTTGTGAAACATGAGGAAAATTAGGCAACATGACCCACTGCAGACACCTCCTGAGTACTGCCCACACACCTTCCCTGACTGCCATACATAACCAGCTAACAGCAAGCAAAGTGCAATGTCTTCCTGACTGCTTTGAAGAGTGCAGTGGATACAGCGTGAAATACCAATTAATGTTCTGGCACGAAAGTAAAAGTTGACAGGATTTGTTTTGGCAAGAATGTTCAAGAGTGTTTGAGTATCAAAAGTCTTTTTTGGGGAGTTAGTCACTACTTTTAAATGGATTCCCAGAGCAAATAAGGGTCATGAAGAACATCAGTTGTCTTCCATTTAAAGTGTAAACCGTTTCCCTCATCTAGTAAGGGTGGGTTCCCTGTCCCAAATGCCTCAGTACATACACTGAGATGACCAGAAGCTCAGTAGTTTCAGAAGCCAGTCACCCACTCTAGTGTGGCACTATGACCAACCACCAGGTCCTGCTGAGAGGCCCTGCCTTCACAAAGAAAAAGCATATGAGCTTGGGCAGACTACAATAGCGTCTGAGCTATACAGCTTCAAGGCTGCTGCTGGCTCTTGTCTGGCTGGATTGTGGTCAGAATGACGGGATGGGATGGGATGGGACGGGACGGGACGGGACGGGACAGGACATAGGTCTGTGCAAATTAGCCTGATTTTGGTGCATCTGTAAGTGAGAAGGAAACCAATAAATGGCAACGAGCCTACATCTCTGCTGCTTTGAGTTTTACAGATAATCATCTCCTTCTCTGCAAGTTGTGTGAAGAATTGTCACAAAGCAGGGCTGTAACATCTAGCACTCTTCCTTTTCCAGGTATAAATCCCTGTGCAAAATGGAATGCAGGGGAGAAACAAGCTCAGTTAAGTTGTTCCAGTGTAAAACTGGTTCAGGAGAAATCTGAGTCAAGGCATACAGATTTAAATCAGAAGGAAAGGGTTATGAAGACTAAATGATTTTGCAACTGAATGGTTCAGAAAAATCTCATGTTCCATAAGGTTTACTCAATTCTTATCCTTAGGCAATAGATTTTACTATTCCTGATAATAATCCCTATGCAGATGGAGATGAGGAGATAGACAGGGAAAAGGGAGTTTAAAAAGGGAATAAGATAATTGTTTTTATGTTCTCTTGCTTTAAGAAAAGTTTATTTTTTTTTTCTGCTACACACAAAGGAAATGCTGGAGAAATCTGAAGGTGGTCTTGGTGTGTGTTTTCTTTTTCTTAAACCTTTAAATATAGTTGAAGAAAAGTTAAATTAACAGCTTTTCATTAATGAGATCTATAGTTGCAATTTCATAAGTTGACTAAATTATGTTTCATGAAAGGAATACTAAATTTATTATCAAGAAAACAAAACAACTTTGATCTCAGAGACTTGTATGTTCAAAGGTTGCTGATGTTTTTAACAGCATTTCCTTTTAGCTCTGTCTTCAACCACAGGTACATAGGAGTTGGGGGAAGAGGCAGAAGCCGAACTTTCTTTTCAAATTTATAAAATGTACATACAATGTTTATATTATTGAGGATGACCTCTTTCTTCTCGAACTAGGTGATTTATTTCCCTGAAACCCCCTCAGATGGTTGTGTATCTTAGTAGCCACCTCAGGCAATGCTTTGTCTTGTATTCTTTAAATCAATGTGAAAAAACAAAAGACCTGGGTTTGGATATTAACCACTCTCTAAAGTTTAATCACTTCACTTTGATTGCTGCTCAAGATAAGTACTTTTCTGAAAGCCAAAGCCTGATGATTGACTAACGGAAAATTAGGCTTAGGTTCTTGAACAAGCCAGAGGGTCACAGGTGAAGTAACATGTTACCTTAAATTTCTCTTATCTTTCATTAACTGGGAGGTTAGAAGGTATGTATATTTGGTCACTTTGCAATTACTATGACCAGGGTATCCTGTGTCTGTGTCCTGATTTGCCCCTTCCACACTTCAAAGAAGATGGGCTAAGCAGTAGTAGTAGTAGTAGCAGGTCCGTGAACGTACTACTGTGTTCAGTTCTGAGCCCCTCACCACAAGAAGGATGTTGAGGTTCTGGAGCGAGTCCAGAGAAGAGCAACAAAGCTGGTGAAGGGGTTGGAGAACAAGTCTTAAGAGGTGTGGCTGAGAGAGCTGGGGTTGTTTAGCCTAGAGGAGACTGAGGTGGGACCTCATTGCTCTCTATAACTACTTGAAAGGAGGTTGTAGAGAGGAGGCAGCTGGCCTCTTCTCCCAAGTGACAGGGGACAGGACAAGAGGGAATGGCCTCAAGCTTTGCCAGGGGAGGTTCAGATTAGATACCAGAAAAAAAAAATCACGTAAAGGGTCATTGGGCACTGGAACAGGCTACCCAGGGAGGGATTTGAGTCACCGTTACTGGAGGTGTTTAGAAGATGGGTGGATGAGGTGCTGAGAGGCATGGTTTAGTGTTTGATAGGAACGGTTGGACTCAATGATCCAGTAGGTCTTTTCCAACCTAGTGATTCTGTGACTCTGTGAAATTAGCAACATTTGTACTGTGGATCAGATAACAGAGTCATGGCAGATCTCCATGAATGGCGAAGTTCTTCAGGCACAGCAGCCTTTCCAATATGTCTTTGTTCAAATCACCACTCTGCTTACTGTTCCAGTGAGTGCCTAATATATCTGGGGGATGTTCCTCAGACAGTAGCTAGATTTCCTTGGTGCTTTGTGTAACTCTTAGGCATTTGGGAAATCCTTTGAAGTGACCAGTCCTCTCTTTGCAGATTACTAATATCATTTTTTTTAAAAAAAAAGACACTTCATTTCTTGTGCAAGATATTTATAATATTAGTAATTTTCTCTCTTTTTATTGTGGTGTTTACATTCCTTCCAGACCATGGTGAAGTGGCCCTTTTTGATGTCTGAGATTGTGGGAGTGGTTGGACTCGATGATCCAGTGGGTCTCTTCCAACCCGGTGATTCTGTGATTCTGTGATTGTTCACGTGGTGAATAGATTTTGCACGCATGGTCAGGTTCTTTCTCTTTAATCCAATTTTTACTTCAAATTTTGTTTTCAAAATGCTAGAAGATTTTTTTTTTCTTTTGCTGGGATGTACCAAGCATCCTATTTATTCTGAGTGAGAAGTCCAATTATACTGAGCTCCATCTAGAAACTGTGGCCTTTTCAGACTTGTAAAAAATAAGAAGGGAATAAATATATAAGGAAAGGTAGAGGAAGTAGAGAAGAGGGTGACGTCTGGGTCAGCCTTCTTTCTCTTTTCAGCAGTGGTATAGGAGTTGTGGCTGACAGCCAGTGTCCCATGCAATTAGATTCAGATAAACACATGGCCAGTGTTTGTTTTTCCAGAAAGCAGGCAGCCCTGATGTAAAGCCAACGATAAAAAAAGAGGTAGGGGACCCAGAGGACAGTTTGTTCATACTTCCAGTACATATGCCTCACTTACAAGTATAATTACATGCAGTAAATATTCCATCAGTCTGTATTTCATACTTAGACCTCTATTTCTTTCTTGAGAATATTAAACCCAGATCCTTGTCCCTGCCAGTCCTGCCTATATTTTTTATGTGGCTTTTAAATATCCTCTCTTTTCCTTCTTTTTCTTACTTTTACTATTACTGTGTGCCTGCTATTACAAATCCTCTTGGTCAGCTCTCCCAGAAGAACAAAAACTCTTTTTCTACTGTCTTCCCATCACTCAGCTTCATGTTCCCGGATGATCTTATTCACTAAAATTTCCTCTTAAATAAGCCCTTTCTACTCACCACATATTGGAGTTACAGTGGTGACCTTGCACAGACTGGTAAAACATCCCAGAGGCAGGGGTTGGCTGGTTCATTCTGCTGCTTCAACACACTCACATGCCTAGGCAGGACTGCACAATTAACAGAAACAGTTTTGGTATGGGGAGAAGCAAAAATGAAGAGAGTGATGCATGATACAGCCTAAATTCTTCCCGCTTCTGCCTTCCCACTCAAGAGTGCTGGGTGACACAGCATGTGGCATTAATTCTGCTGGCCATGAAAATAATTTCTTTGCCTTTTTGGCACTCAGAAGGAACCGAGGATGAAGAATAATCTAATCTTTCACTAGTTCTCTTTGTAGCCATCCCTTGTCATTACCCAGTTAATCCTCTTCCCTTTCAAAAACTAAGCATAGGTTTAGTTCTTCACGTGACCATACTAAATATTGAAAAAGCTCTAAAGGATCATGCACATCTGTTCCAACAGAAACATCTACAAGGCAATTATCTACAGCTAAACAAGTAATCTAGACTTCCTATGTAGTTGAAGACAAGCAGACAAGAGGTGATTCATCTCATAAAATAGAGAGCTAAAGCAGATATCGGATGATGTACATCCTAAGTGTGCTTATTTCTCTTCATTGACTACTTGGAACTAGTTCAGAGATATCTGTGTCACAGTGCTTAAAGCTAGGTGAAGGAGTCCTTCCCAATGGGATTTTAAGAAGAGGTGGCTTTGGCGCTTGTCACTGAATAATTAGCTACATTTTAGATAAGTTTCCTAAGCTTGGGGATGGATTGATATCATTTAAGTCATCTAGCTTTCTGATAGTAACTAGTTATGATAATAAATTTATATCAAACTAAGGAAATAATGTGATGACTCCTTCTCTAGAATCTGCCTCTTTTGTTAATCATAAATAATAATAATGCAAGTTTCCTTTTAGTTAGAGATTGCAAACAATGAGACAGAACTGCATCTTTCTGACTAAATTACTTTCCATGGGAACTGAAGCATCCAGAAGTCAAAAGTCTACACATCTTCAATTCTTGTCTCCTCTCTGGTAGCAGTGGATGTTCCTTTATAAGCGAGAGATGTTGTAGTTTGATATTGCACTTACACACTTTGTATACTGTTACAGTACATGTACTTGCTCTCACACTTGTGTGCATGTTTCAAGTCTACACCTTAAAATTCTAAGTGTTCTGGTTTGGCTAGCTGATTCCTTCAGTTAGTTGTGTCTCAGTATTATCAGTGTCAAATCTGTCACTATTTTGCTTTGAAATAATAAGAATATAATCAACTATGTAATTTTTTCCCTTCTTCATTTCAAGGATTCTCATCACCTGATAATGAATTAACTACAATGTCTTTCCTGCGCCTGCCAATCTGGGGGCTTTTTCCGGACATACCCACTGAAAAATGAATGAACTAGTAAAGCAGAAATCAGGGTCTGCTGCTTGATATTCTGTAATTTATTCTCATTTCCTACAACTGTCCTTCCTGAAGGACACAGTTGAACTTCTACAGTTAGAAGTCATATTCAGTGAGATGGCTTGAGATTTAGGCCCTGCTGGAGTAAATTTAAGTGAAAATGCTGTGATAAGATACCATATCTCAAGGATACTTCCATAGGAAAAGTATAAGGATTCCTCCAAGGGCAGCTCAAGAATAAAACCATTAAATCTAAAGTATTACAACTAGGTCGTGGGGAATAAGGTCAGAGATACAAGGTTTTTTGTATTGTACAATGAATGCGAATGAGAGCTGAGCTGCTGAAGATAGTAGTAATAAAAAGTGTCTTATCAGAAATAGTTTGTTACACAAGCTGGCTGACACATCTCAAGGTTCACCATAGGTATTTCAACCATTAAAACTTGCTGAATGGACAATACACTGGTGATAAAATACAAGATTACAAATGATACTTAATGGTGGTTGAATAGAGTGCAGTGTCTACGTATGGCTGGAGTTCTCAGTATGGAAGACTAAAGACTGACATACTCACATCATGGTCATGTAAGGGAAAAAAAAGAACAATGCTAAGGGAAAAAAAAAACAACCAACAGAACAAAACAAGCCTTCCTGCTATCATTATAAGCCATAAACTGCAAGGATATTAATGTGCTTTCTCTGCCAGCCAAAGGTCTTCCTTCAAGCAGCATGGAGGCAGACAAGGTGATGGAAGAGGATAAAGAAATAGATCATGTTCTTGTTTGTAATGTATGTCTAGGTTGGTTTGGTTTTGGTGTGATTGATTGCTTCCAACTATTTGTTATCATGAAGTCTGCCCTACATAGAAAGGATGTAACCTTGTGGATAGGATCTCTTATCTTTAGATGAATTAACCCTGACAATGTCCCAATGATCTTGTGTCTGTCACATTTTTACTTGTATGGAACAAACAATTAGAAATTAAATCACAGGAAGCAATATGGGAAGGAGAAAGACAAAGGAANCTTGTCCTGTCCCCTGACACCTGGGAGAAGAGGCCAGCTCCCTCCTCTCCACAACCTCCCTTCAGGTAGTTGTAGAGAGCAATGAGGTCTCCTCCCAGCCTCCTCTTCTCCAGGCTAGACAACCCCAGCTCTCTCAGCCGCTCCTCATAAGGCCTGTTCTCCAGCCCCTTCACCAGCTTTGTTGCTCTTCTCTGGACTCGCTCCAGAGCCTCAACATCCTTCTTGTGGTGAGGGGCCCAGAACTGCACACAGGATTCAAGGAGCGGTCTCACCAGTGCTGAGTACAGAGGGAGAATAACCTCCCTGGACCTGCTGGTCACGCACTAATTTTGAGTGTGCTCCTAACTCTTCTGTACCTTTTCACACTGCCCTTCTTGTTTTAATTACTGCATGTGTCAAAATACAGCTGCCCTGTAATCACTGACCAGATTACAAACACGGCAAAGGGAAGAGGCAGCTGACTATACAGAGCCAGCTAGAGACCTAGAGCCTGTCTTGAACACACAGGCTGAGCTACCCTCCTCCTCCAGATGTGAGGACCTTTTCCTGCTGAATTCTGAAGTCTCGGTGGTAAGAGTCAAGACTGAGAAGTCAGGTGAGACATATGCCATCCTTCTATGAGTGATGTGCATGGCATTTCTGCTGGCACAGTGAGATCAGATCAGTATTGCTTGATTTTTTTCTTAGGCAGACAGGAAAGAATGGTGATATTCCCAAATAGAGATTTGTTTCAGAAGCTTGTGACCTAGTCAGTATAAAGATATGGGTTTGCAAACCTGGTCTTTTATTTCTCATAAACTGCTGAAGTTGGTGAAAATAATTGAAGTAGCTGTGCTGGTTTCTTTTTTTACATCTACTTTGACTACATTCTGAGATATGATGAGAAATGAGCCCTGTCGCCAGTCACTGTGTCTTGTTTCTTCTTGAATTTTCTCAGTATTTTACTGTTGCTCCCAGCTTTTCTGCTAACCTACATTGATCTTTGCTTTTGCCCTTCTGCTAGGCATGTAGTAATGCTTCTCTGAATGCCTTGTCTCTCTCACCAATCCAGCCTTCCCTCAAGGTTCTGTTCATTCACTTGTATTTTATCAGATAATGTTAGCCATATAAATTCACCATGAAATGGGGATTTTTCATTTGCTTTAAATCAGGGAGATGCATCTGTAATGTAACAGGATTGTATGTCAGGTCTGATAAGGAGACCAGAACGTCTCTGTTTCACTCCCAAATGTAGTCAGACCACAATCTGACTCTGGCAGAAAGACGTTTGAATTTAACTCAGGGTAAAATTTAGCCTGTAGTATAACCTTCCTGGCAGAACCAACAATTTACTGTCTATCTAGTTAGTGGATAGCATGAAATTAAGCAGAACCACTATCCTAAACTGTAATAAAATCTATTGGCATCCAAACAACGTATTAAGCATATGTAGTCCACTAACCTCAGGCAGAAATGTGCAGAGGTTTGACAGCAACACAATGAAGGAATGCAAAAGAAATAGGATTTAAATAAAAGCCTTGAAAAGGACAGAAAAGGTACCTGATAACCAAAGGGCACATCCTCTTCAAGATTTGCTTCAAGAAAGTGTAATTCTTGAAGGGGGAAGAGGAGTTACAGGAGAAAGATGAGGAAGATTAGGGAGAAATTAATGTGGATAGTAGCAAAGGATGAAGATTTTTGCTAGGAAAGGGGTGTCAGGGTTGCAGGAGTTGAGCACAAAATCGGTCTGTGTGATGACACGTTGGAGTGAGGAGAAGCAAGAAACTGCTCCACTTATTTAAGGAAAACCTGTTTGATAATTTCACCCGTTCTGCCCAGCAGGAACCAGTACAGCAATTTCTCCTTTACTAGCCAGCTGGCTTTGTAGCTGGACATTGACACAAATATTGCAATAAAGAGTACAAATAATAGTAGACTAGACAATGAGATACCAATAGATGCCACAGAAATGGGGGCAGCAACAAATATCCAGACCTTGCAGATCTCTAGGAAAACTTATTTGCAGTCTCTTTCCAGATTGTGGCCTGACACTTTAAGAAGGTGCTTTTTTTCCTTTTATTTTCTGTTTTGAAACTTTTAGCAATAGCTCAAAGGGAAAAGTGTTAAGATCCCATCCTGAAAATAAGAGCTCAACTGTCTCGAGGAATGGGCTTCTTTTTTTTTTAACATAGCTTTTGCTAATCACTTCTTTCCATCTAACTTACTTATTTGAAAGTTAGTAGTCATCAACATTAGCATCCTTAATCTAAAATATGTCAACGTGCTGAATGCTACTGGGATTTTATAATTTATTTTTAATGTGTAAATTGTCTCTGAGAATTAAGGGTACTGTGATGTTCATAAAAAGCATATTCTTGCTATCACTGGAGAAATAGAGCTAAATAATAAATTAAAGCTTTTCTACAAAAACATTAATTCTTTGCATACATTTGTTTTTAAAGACCCCTTGTTTGTGAGCATTGATAAAAAAAATATTCAGCAGATTTTTTTTTTGATAGTGAGATGAGAAATGTATAATAGGAAAGTAAAATTAAATTATATTTCATTACTGATGACAACCTGAATAAAACATGGAGAGAGCATTATCAGGCTTCAAGAACTTCTGGCATCTTGACAACAAATAGAACAAATCTATAGCTACTTAAAAGCTCCCACACATTAAAGTACCCCAAAATAATCATCTCTCTTTTCTCCAGCTACAAACTAGATGAACTGGCAGTGAACAAAAGGAAAGCATTTCCTCTTGAATTTTTCATAAGACCTGTGTTTCAAAAGAAGCATATCACAGAGTCTTCATTACTTCATTTCATACCAGGGCACACCCCAATACTGCACTTAAAAAATCTTAGAAACTTCTATGGGAAAAATATTCTCCGGGCACCCAAATTCAATCACATGCAGACTTCATCAAAACTGATCTAGATAAGGAGTAAACAACATACGAGGACATGACGTTCTTACTAATACACAGTCTTTTGTTTGCTCTGAAAAAAATCACATGATGTAATGCAGTATAACACCAGAAGTTAGATAGCACTGCTTTAACTATCCAGGCAGCTCAAAACTTTAATGTGGCCTTCACTATACTCCCAATAAATTTTTCCTTTTTTTTTTTCTTTCCACTCAACGCACAGACAAGTAACCCCTGCACAGATTTAGAGGATGGCTGTAGGATCCTTCCACTCAGTACTGGTGGCACACACTGGCAGTGCTATGTGCAGTGCTGAGCTTGCCAGGACAAGAGAAACTTGGATGTACTGCAGCAAGTTAAGTGAAGGGTCACAAAGATGGCTGAGGGACTGGAGCATCTGACGTACAAGAAGAGGTTGCAAGAGAAGGGACTGTTCAGCCAAAGAATAGAAGGCTCAGAGGTGATCTTAACCATGTGTGCAAGCAGCCTAATCTAGTAGGAGGTGTCCCTGCCCATGGCAGGGATGTCAGAATTAGATGATCCTTGAGGTCTCTTCCAACTCAAACCATTCTGTGATTCTATGATTCTATGATTCTATGATTCTGTGTATAAATACCTAATTAGGGAGTGTAGGAGTTGTAAAGTGGAAACAAGACTTTTCTCAGAGGTACCCATTTAAAGAACAAGGAGCAATGGGAAAAAATTGAGGCGCAGGAAATTCTGTTTAAACACAAGGAAAAATATTTTCACTGTGAAGATGACTAAGAACTGCAGCTCCAGAGAAGCTGTGGAATTTCAGTCCCTGGAGATGTTTAAAATCCATCTGGACATAGCGCTGAGCAACCTGTTTTAGCTGATCCTCCTTTGAGTAGGG
>WAAB01003417.1:15934-34465 GCA_013389865.1 Piaya cayana | reverse complement strand
TCCTTTTTTTTTTTTTTCACTCAAGGCATAGACAAGTAACCCCTGCCCAGATTTAGAGGATGGCTGTAAGATCCTTCCACTCTGCTCAGTACTGGTGGCACATACTGGCAGCGCTATGTGCAGTGCTGAGCTTGCCAGGACAAGGGAAACTTGGATGTACTGCAGCAAGTTAAGTGAAGGGTCACAAAATGGCTGAGGGACTGGAGCATCTGACGTACAAGAAGAGGTTGCAAGAGAAGAGACTGTTCAGCCAAAGAATAGAAGGCTCAGAGGTGATCTTAACCGTGTGTGCAAGCAGCCTAATCTAGTGGGAGGTGTCCCTGCCCGTGGCAGGGATGTCAGAGTAGATGATCCTTGAGGTCTCTTCCAACTCAAACCATTCTATGATTCTATGATTCTATGATTCTATGATTCTGTGTATAAATACCTAATTAGGGAGTGTAGGAGTTGTAAAGTGGAAACAAGACTTTTCTCAGAGGTACCCATTTAAAGAACAAGGAGCAATGGGAAAAAATTGAGGCGCAGGAAATTCTGTTTAAACACAAGGAAAAATATTTTCACTGTGAAGATGACTAAGAACTGCAGCTCCAGAGAAGCTGTGGAATTTCAGTCCCTGGAGATGTTTAAAATCCATCTGGACATAGCGCTGAGCAACCTGTTTTAGCTGATCCTCCTTTGAGTAGGGCGGGTAGGTTGTATGATCTCTGGAGGTACCGTCAGATATCAGCAATTGTGTGATACACGCATGGCAAAGACTATATCAGCTTCATTCCTTTAGAGTGTATCTCACTAGCCAAAGAAGCTGTTATGGTAGTGCAGCAACTCTGGAAAATATGCCTTTACCCAAAGAAAGCTGCTGGGCTCAGTACAGTCATGGTGATGTATGTTGTTTTCCAATCATGTAGCAGTGCACTAAGACAGTAAAGTCCTCTGAGCAAAGATCCTGCTTTCCTTTGTAGGTGCTATCTATTGTTCAGGGTCATCTAGGTACATATTGTGCTGCAATAAATAATGGATGACCAGTTGAGAGCCATGGAATGAGCAAGGATCACAGGCAAAATCTGGAAATGCAATGTCCTTGTCTCTTGTAGGACAAAAGGAATACAGTTCCAGCAGAGGTCAGTTAAGAAAAACTTTTGTCTTGTTGAAAGATCTGTTTTGGTATAGACTGTATGTTTGAAATAACAATACCAGGCTTTTTGTTGAGTTTAGGATATCCAAATATATGCATTTCTGAAAAAGGAATAAAGACACATATCCTCAAAATATTAGCTACTGTTTTTGCAAGTCCATAAAAACCTAACACCATAGAACATTATTGTTACTTCTGGCTTTATATGAAAGTTAGAGAGGTTTTAATTTAATGTAATTTAATTTAATTTAAACAGTCCTAGAGTGGACTGTCAGACTGTAGGAGCTTTCTTTTTCCCTTCCATCCTTCTTCTACTTCCTTGGAAGATTGCAGTGATGTAACTCTTACCTGAAATGCTCCCCTTAACCACATTCCCTATGTTAGGGTCATGTAGGATTTTATTGTTGCCCATGCTGTGTTTTTGATCACATCAGAGGATGCTCAATGAGACAGCACAGAATTATATATTTAATCTCCTAATAAATGAGTATTCCTGTAGAGTATCTAAAATAGTGCACAACCTTGCAATCTTAACTGATCAATCCTTAAGTCTTTAAACAGAAAACTGTAAGTAGTCTCAGCTGTACCTTCAGTTCCAACTGAGAACATGAAACAAGGGATACCTATAAATAGCAGTATACATGACCAACAGTCATCTGTCTTCACTGCTAACTTTTCTTTCCCTTTTTGAGTATTTCTCTCCCTGATTATGGGTTGGGGTTTGTTTTGTTTTGTTTTGTTTTTTAATGAATCTACAATACACCTCCTTCAAGGAAAGGCCTTCCCTTCCTTTGTTTTTAAAAAACTTAACATAAGGCTAACCAGTAAATGATCTGTAAACATCAGAGAAAATGGGTAAATAGATCAAAAATTACCCAAATTAAGAGAACTGGAAAACATGGAAAACAGAACAAAGCAGGAAATGAAAATTAGTAAAATCAGTAAGATAAATACTCATACTTCATGAAAGAAGAATGACTGGTGGGAAGTGGTGGACTCAATTATTGGTGGGAATGGTTGGACTTGATGATCCGGTGGGCCTCTTCCAACCTGGTGATTCTATGATTCTATGATTCTATAACTGGGAAAGTACAGTTCTGAGAAAGATGACAAGAAACTGTACAAGAGCTTGCCATGAGATATGGCAAAAAAATAGGCCAGTGCTTCGATAAATATTGCTCTCTATACTTCCAGGATATGACTTCACATTGAAGCGTAAAAAAAAAATTATCAAAAGAGTTACCCAATGTGTATGTTAAAAATTTTGAGAAATAAATGAACAATAAGAAATATTAATAAAACTAAACATTTGTATCCTGGCTAAATACACAATACAAAGGAGAATAAGCAACAATAACATGAGAATTATTTAAATACCACTTATGAGTATAAGCAAGAGATTGAAGTAAAGCTCAAGGTAGGACAAAACGAGGGTGATTAAAAAATATCCTGATGAATTGATGTTTTGAAGAACCAGCATCCCCAGGGAATGGCAAAATCATGTGAAAATTTATAGAACATAAATAAATGAACAACAGGGAACTTCTCTACTATTGGAGAGACATATTTATTTATTCATCCATCCCATCTATATTTTAAAGTGCGTTGGCTGAAGAAACATGATGCAAACCTTTGTTTCCTCATGTGACAAAAAGCAGATAAAAGTAGATACTACTGTAATCAGCATAAAACTACTACCAGCAGATTAGCACTTGAGACAAGAAGCCCAAAAGTAGAACACAGATGATGGATCAAGGAAGTGATTGATTTTTGAACCAATGTGTGCTGGAGAGCCTGCTAGGAATAACATAAGCAGACATGTGGCCATGACCAGTGACAGAAGAAGGATCTGTAAATAACAAATTGATCTCCCGGGATCAAGCAATAAAGGTGTTAAACAGTCTGGCAGGCTTTCCCAGGACAATACATTACGATGAGTGTTTAGGAAGAGTTTTGGCTGCTGACAAATTTGTATTTTACTTTTTTTTTTCTTTTACTTGAAAACAACATACAAGTGCCAGATATTTATTCCAGAGAAATCTCTGTGTACATTTCAAAATGTAAAATTAGGATTTTCTCTGACCAAAAAAGCATAAAGAACTGAAAGGCAAAGTGACTGTCAAGTGCCTGTTCCCAAATCAAAATCAGGCCACATTTCTAATCAGGCTGCATTTACTATGTTGTAATCAGAAGGAATTTTTAACACTGCACAATGTGCCTTTTGGCATTCTGATCCTCATATTCCATCATTCATACCTCCACACAGGTTATCTTGGGTGGATATCAAGAGATTTTCATGGACAATTTATTTTGTGGTAAAACCTGTAAGAAGAAATTAATTTTATACTGACACAGTTAGCTCTCATATTTGGCATTTGATTTCTCTGTGGTCTGGACTCCACCCAGGAATGCTCCTGTTCTCTAGATTTGTGTCTATAGGTTTGCCAATGACCCTATTTCTGTCAATGTTGGTTTCTAGATGAGAATAGGGAACACTGGTTGGTACTGTAATTTTTTGAAGCAGTGGAAGAGCCTGTGACTTGGAAGAGGTTTGTGGTCAACGAAAGCCTGTGTGCTGTCCTCCATTTGGGGTTCTCTGCTAGGATGCTACATAAGTTAAGCGTCGCTGATAAAGAACAGTATCATAGAAGGCAGAGAAAGATACATTGAATATGAAACAAATGCTTGGTTTTAGTATGGCCATTACTGACCTCCAGGTCCTATGAAGCAGGAGAATCACATCCTAAGCTTTGAGTCCCACTACAGTCAAAACTCCCTTTCAATGCCAGCTGGATTCATCTATTTTTCAATAGTGCAGTGCATGCCTGATGAATGAGGAAGAGATGACAAAATCAGTAACGAGCTCCCATTTTAGAAGTGCTAAATAGGGAATTTAAAAGACAATCACTGTCCTCATTCCTGCCTCTGTCCTGAGTCTAAAGAGTGTCTAGTGCCACCCTCTCTCTTCACATGCTACTAAGTCTTCATATATTTGTGGGAGAAGCAAAGTTTTAAATTGGGGTATAGGTACACGTATAGATGAGGGCCCAATGAAACATAACTGAATGTTTGGTCTTAGTTTTCTTAGGGGAATGACAATACCAGTTTCAGTAAAGCAGAAATAACTATTTTAATTAATACTGTATATGTTACTTGGGAAATTACTTGGTAGGACTCCGACAATTAATGTTTTCTAGTCCACTGGCTATATGAGATGGCAGAGTGTATTATGGAAGTTCATTCTTGCAATAAAGGCACTTTGTTCTTCGGAGGCTTTTGAGAACATCTCTGACAAATATGTGTCAGGAATAGACTGCATAGAATTTACGTTTCCACAGAACAGAGATAGGAAATAGCTGGGTTCTGGAGGTTTCCTCTTGTCTTATTTTCTATTAAGAACTGAACAAGCTACATCTGAAAACCAGACATTTTAGCTATCACATAGAATGGCAAATCAGCAGGAGTTTAGCACACAGCTTTCGTAGAATTTAGGGGCTGGAAGTAAATATTTTGATACGAGGCAAAAAAAAAAAAAAAGACAGCATTATGGGGTGGGAAAACAAAGCTGCATGGACTGTGGTGCATTCACTGGAATGTATTTGGGCTTACAATAAGTTGGTTTCATCCAGCTTTTTCTATAAGATGCTTTCTTAGGAGGCATTTAAGACCTTCAGGAAATTAATTGCTATCTATTAAATGATGGTGGCATGTGGTCAGTGTTAAACATGGGGACACTTATCAGTTAGAAGATGAGATAAAGGCAATCAAATGTTACTTCTCTTTAAGGCTTGTTAGTGACGCAAGATGAATGTATTTATCTCAATTCATTTCCAAAGTCAAAGCAGAAACCACACAAGTGTCAGTAAATTCCCCCTACCAGGCAAAGTGCAGAGAGTAAAGATGATTTTTAACTATTTTTCCATTCTTGTCTAACCAAGGTGGGGACTTATTGACAGACGTGTGAAAAAATTTCTGTTGCTGCTGCTTGCTACACCTGATTTTGCAAGAGGGAATTTCAATACTAAGGGCTGTCAGTTTGACACCTATAATGAGCATGATATTCATTTCAAAAGGAAATCTACCAAAAAAATAAACGAGAGGCTAAACTTCGCATCTCTACAAGGCAGAACAGTTGATCTCCCAAGATAGAGCTCCCAGCCCACACACCCCTCACACAACCATGTGCTCCTGCTTCTATTATTTTTTTTCCCCTTCCAATCTTCCTCATTACATCTTGGCAGAAATTCCACTGTGGATCCTAGCATTAGACTTGCCTTGGTGCAGCTCATCACAATCCCCTGTGACAGCTTAATATCTCATTATCAACATTAATAATAAACGTGTGTTTCTCTGAATATGCAATGTGAGAATGGAATATATATATGGGACCTCACACTGCATTTATTTGAATGTGTAATGGCTGGTATAAATGCAAACTCAAAGTACTATGAGCGAAGGACACGATCGGCATGCAGGACCAGGCTCGACTGAGAGTTGTGACATAGACTTCTTGCGTGCCTGAGGGTAGGTTGTTTGACCCCATGCACATCCTTTTTGTTGTTCTTTAAATCCCACTTGCACTTTTAGGGAATGATTTAAGTTTGGTGGGCCTCATATTGCAGTTTTTATGTACATGGTCCAACCGACACTGACACCTTAGTGTTTATATGAACATCGGATAGTTACAACTGAAAACTGATAAATATGGAAATAAAAACTCTGATACTTCCAATTCTGAGGACATGTATTTAAGAATAGTTAATGACTTCTTTTTTCCTTACACACTATCTAATGATAAATATGAACTTATTTCTGAAGGAAATAAAATTTTATTTTTATTTTAATGCAATTATTTAATTTTAAAGTTCCTATTTTAGTATGAATGAAAATACTTTCTATAACTTCAAGTACCAAAAGTTGACACACTATCAAAACTAGTTCCATAAATGAAATAAAAAGGCAGAATATTCTTGTCATAAACCAAAAACTGGGCATGAAGTCAGGTGTTAAAAAAACCCCTTATTTCTAGGTTTAATTTCTGATAATATTTTTCTTGGTATTTAAATTTCTTGTAGCCACACTTGTAAAGATTTTAGAACTGTCTATTCAAAAATAGTGGTCAGAAGGACGGTACCTTTAATGGATCTTGGAGACTACAGCTCATTTCACCTTACTGTGATGGAAAATATGCTGATGGAAATAAATGCATATTTATAGTGGGGTATTCTGGAACTTCTCAAACATTGTTACTGCAGAAAACTCCCTTATCCATGCCAAAAGTATATTCCAGCCCAAGGAGAGGGAACAGTGTCAGGTAAACCATATGTACTTGGCTGAATATCCAGAAATGTACTTACACTTCAAGATAAATTTCACAAGAAAGAACAAAATTTTAAAAAACTTGCAAAAGGTCAGAATATCTGAAAATAATTCCATTTATTTTCTAATACAGATTGATATTAGATACATTCATAATAGCAATCGTATTCTGACATCAGCATATCCTGGCTCTAAAAGTTTTACGAAGACAATATGAGTGCAAAAAAAAATGTCTAAACTCATGGAGAATATCTAGAAAACAATAGAGTTAAGATGAGACAATGTCACTCTGACAGCTGTTTGTGTCCCCAAGCGCTTCCCAAAACAACTTCTCATATGAAGCTGCTCTTGCATAAAGATCAAAAAATGAGAATACAGATTCTACTGTCTAGAAAATTGTCCAGTCTAGAAAGAAACTTTCAAAACAGAAGGATATAAACAAAAAATGCCAACACCAAGTATTTTATCTGTTCTCCTATGGGAAAATAAAAAGCAACAAATTGCAAAAAATACAGTAGAAGCTCTTATTCAAGCATGAATGCAGTGTTGTTACTGAAATATAAACTCAACAGCTCCAGTTTCCTTTGAAAGAAAACAAAACCAATAGAAGTTTGTCAATTTTCTGAGTTAAGAAAACCCAGGAATGCAGCACTCTTCTCCTCAGCCCAGAGCTCTTCCCCAGGCCTCTACCACTGTATTAAATTCACTTTAAATATGAAGCTCTAATTGTTCTTTGAAATTGAGACTTTGAAATGAAAGTTAAACAAGCAGTAATGCATCTCATGAAGAAAGTACTGCCTATAAACATAAAAAAATTTTAAAGTTGCTTTTTTTTTTTTTGACTGAAGAACATTTCCCCCCTAAACTGTAACACAAATCTACAATTGTTTTCTGGATAGAAATATGCCACAGTGAAGTATGGCTCTATTCTAAGATTTACACACATATTTATGGTTGGACTCGATGATCCAGTGGGTCTCTTCCAACCTGGTGATTCTATGATTCTATGATTTGTCAAGAAGCACCCATATAGTCAAGCAGCTGTAATTAGAAAGGTATCTAATACAGAAATATCTTAAAAATCCGTACTGTAGGGCTTATCAGTTTTATGGACTTAGAATAGGTCATCAAGAAAGTGTATCAGAAAAAAAGGAACAAAGATGTTGGCTTGGATTTGATCTTTGTGACATACACAATCTTCTGTTCCTCTTTCTTTAAGCTCTTGTATAATAAATCAACTCAAATTATACATTTTACATGCCCAGCTTATGTGTCATCTCTTCTTTTATGAGATATTTAAAGCAGTTTCAGCTCTTAAAACTAACTTGGCATCCCAGACATGGATATATCCAGGGCTGAGATGCAGCTACCCAAAGCAGATACTTGATGTCCTTGAACCATTCTCCTCTGGCTCATAACCAGCTCCCACAATGTGACACCTTCTCTCTTCTCTTGCTTTAGAGAACTGGAGAATTCCCAAAAATACTTCCTACATATCTGTCTCCTTCTGCTCCTTCCCAAGATCCTTGGAAGACTGGTTTCAAACTTAGTGTCAGTGGCCTCCCACCAATGTCAAAATCATGTTAATTCTTGTAATGAGTTGCCTGTGTCCTCACACCTGGAAAGCCTAAAACTGAAACTGAAACTGGCCAAAAGCTGTGAACTTGATTTAATCTTAATTTTTGCCTTAAACTTTCTTTAAATCACGGACTTTTCAGAACCTTGTTTAGACAGTTGTATCAGCACTGCAGAGTTAAAACTTGCTGAAAAGAGACTAAGCTTGAAAAACTTCTATGGTTTGAACTTGATTTGAGTCTCTGAGCATCACTCTGTTATGGATATTAAATAACAAAGATGATAACCCTGTTTTTGCCAATTTCTGTTCTGCTTCATTCAGCCCATACAGAGTGTATTGACATCTGCATCCATCCATGAAACCCTGTAAGGTCTTGCTGGCTGGTATCATTATTAACAAATGAAAAACATTAGGAAGTTAAATTCTTGCTAAAGAAATTTTTATTAAAAAATAAAACTAATGTGAAATTGTCACTTGCTTGCCCAAGTGTCTCCCTGTTGGTGCACTTGTCGCCCTGTCACTCCACCTGTCAGTGTAATGGTTCCCACCTCTCTACTAGCAATAACTTCTGAATCTGGCAGCCAATTCCAACCTTTCTCACTAAAGGAGGCAAGTTACAAAGATATTCCAGTTCTTTCATGATCAGCCATTCTTTTTGAAGATCAGTACATCCACAAGAGAGATAAGGTTCAGTTAACGTCACACACTGAGTGAGAAGAATCAAGGGGAGCTAATAGTTTGCTTTCTTGTTTGGTCTGTCTAGACAACCAGATTTTGTATATAAGGTAGCCACAGATGTGCATTATTGGAAATCAACTTCAGCACATGTTAACTCTTGCTCAGGTAGAAGTAGGTGAGCACCAAAATGATCTGACAGAGCTTTGAAGAGAGAATGAGGTCGTTAAAGATATGTTAAGACAGGGGAAACCAATACGTTGTATTTAAAAGTCCGTAGAGACCAAGCTGAGTGAACTGCAGCTGAATGCCAAATGAAATTAAGGTTAAAATACCACATTTTGTTTAATGATTAAATTTTAACATGTTTCTTTCTTCCATCTTGACGTGCTATTGATAGGAATAATTTTGCTAAAATTCTAGTACACTGGGTTGAAGAATATATGTTAAAGCCCCAGGGAAAGATGCATCCCATATTTTTACCTTACAGGAGTTAGTAGACAAAGCACCGTGAATTTTACATCTATGCTACGTACTTAATCCTAACCATCTTTAGGAATTAAATGAAACCTTCTTCTGGCATTGTAGGGAGGCTTGTCACATGCAAAAGGTACTAGCAGATATACTTGTATCAAATAGCATCAAATACAGATAAATATGAAGAGGATTTAAAAGTGTCTGTGAATACACTGACTCAACAATACTGTACAAGACCTTCAGACAACTGCTTAACACAGAACCTTCAGTTGCTGTTAAAGCACATGGGAGTTTTCTGTGGAGCTGCAGTGGGGTAAGGATCATGGTATGCATTTACTGTTTGGACTGCGACCATGCTAGGAAGAGGTACCTTTTCCTTTCATCCCATTTCAATACAGAAGGATGCTCTGCTCCTGTTTTCTCTCAGAGATTCTGTGCCTATGGAGCATCTATCCTGATGCTAACAAGCCAAATGTTCTGTCGTGGGAGAATATTGTATGCAGGCTACACCAAGAATTTTATCAGGCAGGGAAGTAGTCCTACCTGTCAATATGGCAATGATACCAAGCCCTGGACAAAGAAACAAAAGTAGGAAATATGAACAGTGGATTTTTGGTGTGATACTGGAGTAGGGAAAAGAACCCCCAAAAAACCCATGAAAGATTAGACCAGAGTGGAATCAAGAAGACATGTTTTCCAGCAAAAATATAGAATCTGTAAATGAAGACTCATTGAAAAAGTTTAATTAAAAGACAAACTTCAGTTCATCTTAAAAGCATTATCTAAACTGTTAGAGGAAGCCATTTCTGGTTTGGATTGGCATCTCACACAGCTGTATTTTCTTAATGGTGGTTACAGAGCAAACACACTCAGCAGGTATTTCACTGCTGACTTGGCACTTCTGGATCCCTCTGGTTCCATAAGTGCAATTGTTATTCATCAGTCCTGCACACAAACAGTTCTGTGTGAGCTCAGGCTTCACAGAAAACAATAAATGCTTTTGAAATTCTGTTGCTTTGGTCTGAATGCTCATTAGATAAGCCAGCTCTGGAGCCAGGGGACACTTAACAACAACCTCACAAAGGTCTGATGTTCTCTTTTAGCTGTATGAAGTAAATTTTAGGTTTTGTGCAAGGCCTAAGATTAACTGCTGTGGAGAGTGGTATCTTCATTCTCTTCACAGAGGTTTGTTGAGACAGCAGAGCAAATTTTCTTACAGTACTTTCTTCTGCAGTGAAAAGTTTCTACCTGTTTCTCCTGCTTCCTGTGGCCAAATCAATCCATGCATTGCATCCCTATAGCAGAAGAAGCACTTATTCTGACTTTTGTTCTTTTGAAACTTGTTCCTTTAAAGTCAAGCTGAAATTATGCACTTTGTGTAAAAACCTCAATATTTAATAGAAAAGAAAGACTGATGATCACTGAAGACCTCAGTGTACTTGACCTACAGTGTCCTTGACAGGAATTTCTGAAAGAGACATAAAGTCATCGGGTTTGGGCTCAACCCAGATCCCAGTTCATATATAACACGCCTAACAGAAGCTGACTTAATCACAGACATCACAGGTTAAGGTTTTTTCTTCTTTTGGACTGATCTACTACTTACAGAATTCAGAACTGCTTTGTTGTTTATCACCTTCCATGTGACACAGCTCTGTCTAGGATATCACAGTTACCATGCTCACCCATTCTGAGTGAGGTACTATTAATTGATCCCTCTGGACTTACTCTGTGAGCCTGCTTCAGGCACTGATTTATTCATTGCCCTCATCTACATTATTTCAACACCGCTTTTTTTTTCTTCCAGACAATAAAATGGTTACAGGTTTCAAAGTCAATTATAGCCCTACATATGGAACTACTAATATCAACAACAACAAAAAGAACAGATAATTTAAGGGCTGGCTCTGAACATCATTTACAACATACCTTACATATTTAGATTGACTACAACTTTGGAAGTTTAAATTTGAAATAGGCAGTCATGTGATTTGAAAATTACTCAAGAAAATCTAGAAATTAGCTAAAAGCAAGATGAAAGAATAGGTTAAAAAGGGAAAAAAAATGACAGGGCTGCTGGTTCAACTGGAAAGTAAATGAGACTACAATAGATGTTTGGTTCTATATACTGGAAAGAATCAATTTCTGGGTTATGAATATGGTATTTACCATGATACACACTAAGGAAAAGAGACATTCTGACAGGCAATGCTTAGTTACAGGCAGTTTAAAATCAGTGCCAATATAGAAACAGGAAATATATCTTATAAATAAACATGACTAAATATATGAAGACTCCAGGAATTTGAAGTGACAGTTAAAGTGGCACCTTGTGGTTCACCATATTTGATCCCACTGTGTCAGTGTCACAGTGGCAGCTGGTATCAAGAATTACTAGTGAGGAAGGGGATAATAAGCTGTTCTCTTCATCCTTGCCATCTTTCCTAACCACATTATTCATATTTATGGGGTGGAAACTGGGACAGTGGTTTTGAAAAGCAGAAAAAGAAGGGATATCTAGGTTTACTGTACCCAGATCATGCCCTCAAGTGAAAAAAAGTTAAGATTTTTCAGAAACAGGGGGGAAGGCAACAATGTTTATCGCTCTATGGGAATGCCATTCTCTTCTCAAGTTCTGATCTATAATCTCCTGCCTAGCCCTGCCCTAAAGTCACCCTGTTTTTGCTGTGCATGAAACAAATTGACCTTTGCAGCTGACTACTCCATAAAATGAAGAATGTAGCTCCAAGGCACTTCAGGCAGACTCAGTTCTCCCTTTAGGTAGATGCTTGCCCCAACCATTGAGTTACTAGGTGAGAAGAGTGGACAACAATGCATTCTCCTTCCATTAAGGGGTTTGAGTCTTCCCAGGCCATGTGTGTTGCTTCACCTGGATGCTGAATTTTCCAGTTGCTGGCCAGGCCCCTGAAAGTCAGGCACTGCAGTACTTTGCACCAAAAGATATAACCCTCCTGCTCACTTTGCAGTCCTACACTTAGAGATTAAATTCAGAATTCAGTAGCTCTAGCTCTGAGATTCCATACAAGGAGCCCGCTGTTGGAAGCACAAGAGTTTTGTGCAGTGTGTTTACAGCTAGTAATTGGTAGCTATATACTACTAAAAAGGACCTGCCCACCAATACTGATAACCCCTTTTGGCCTTTTCAGCCAGTTCCACTAGATGAGTCAGAATTGTTTTCTTTACTGTTGGACTTTATTTTGTTTGAGGAGAGCCCCATGCCTTACTTTTTCCGTCCATGCACTATATCATACTTTTCTTTTTATACCACAGTGAAACATCTGTGCAAGGATGTTGTGAACACAGCTTGATGTTCATTCTTAGCCTGTTAAAGCCAAAAGTGATGCACATAAATTTCAGGAGACAAGGAGTACTGATGACCCAAGATACTACAGAGCTTTCTGAGACCTTTCCATGGATCAGCGAGAGCCATGTAAAAGTAAGACAGCTTGAAAGAACATTGTTTTCCAACGATGTCTGGAGACCAGCACTTCTAACTGCATTTTATCTCTGACACTTTGCAGAAACATCAGCATAAGGCATGAATTTGGGTCTCCTGAAAGTCACTTCTCTTCTTAAAGATGGCCCCTAACATCTGCAACTTGAAACCCTCAACAATGACAACTGTCTAATGTCTTTTCTTCTTAGTACTCTATTTATATTAAAACCTGGACTGCAACTATTGGAAATGTGTAAGTTAACTTTTCATCCTCTCTGAAGTGTATTCATTTCATTGTAATATATATATGGCATTTGCAAATTCATCAGTATTTGAAATCCAGCCTTTAAATTGTCCTATATATGCACATATATTTATAAGTTAATAAAAATATACCCTTTCCACATTTTTTTTCTGCAATGAAATAGCCTGTGAGCAAATTGCATTTTCTTTTTACTGTTTACTCAGCACAGTGAAAGAATATATTGACTGCTAGGTTTCTATGACTTCTTCCTCCACAGCTTAAGAAAATGGTCTCCCACTCTTATTAATTTCAAGTATTTTCCATTGTTGTGCCATAAATTGGCACTGCAGCTCTGACCTCTCTGCAAATTTACAGATAGAAAGAATTAAGACACCTATTTATTTACAACCATTTCCAAAACAGCTGCGCATCCACAAGTCCCTTACAATAGTTTTCTGCACTATGAATGTTTCAATCATAAAACCATGTGGTTGGCATATAAAAACAAATCCATTTCAAAAACTGAATACCTTAATTGGATGACTGGAGCCATTATAAATCCTATGATCTAGATCTTGCTTCTATTAATCTATTCCTCACTATTGTTTTGTCCCATGAGTTCTGCCACTGACCTCATCAAAACTGTACACATAGTAAAAAATAACATACCACATTGTTTTCTCCCATTTAATTTCTTCAATTGTTTGCTGGTGGTGTATGAAAGATCCTACATAATCTGTCACTTTGTTAATGAGCGAATGGTGTAGACCTGGAAGCAGCCTGGTTCATCCAGCACTGTGAAATCTCAGGGTCTTATTTGAGTCCTTGGACATCAAGATTGATCAAATGCACCTCACTAGAGGAATGTAGCTAGTCAACCCTGTTAAGCAAGACTGAGTGCTGGGTTCTCCAAAACTTACACTGCTACACAGGTCATATGTGCTGAAACACTTGAGAACCCAATGAGAAAAATTATTTAACTGCATGGGTATTGACAACAAGCACCACTACACACACATCTGTGTATGCAGAAGAAATCATATCATCACTATGAACTTTTGTCCTGTAGGAAATAACTTACAAACTCTAGCATTTTGTTTTCCCATAACATGAACTGTTCTCAGTCCCAAATAAAGATCTGAATTGGGTCCTGATGCAACTACAGCGATTAAGTAAGAGTCATGGAAAGGTCTTGGTTAAGGCAAACTGTTGCAAAGTTTTCAAATAGTTCCTTCTTTCCATAGCTCAGTCTCATCAGAATACTTTAGCCCCTGAAACAGGAGAAAGCAAGCTCTGCTAGAACTTGCTTTAAAATTTCTTAGGTCAGTCATGGTCTATTTAGTGTCACTAAACATAATGAGATTGTTTATATGAATTAAGAAGGCAGAGGAGAAGAAAATTCTTTTAAATAGCCTCATTATTAGAGCATTACTAGAAAGTGACAAAAAAAATCAAGCAAGAGCATTGCTCTCATACAGCATGACAGGGAACTGTCTGTTGCTATTAAAAATTAAAATGGAAAATAAATGGTCTATGGATAGTTCAGGTCCCACACAACAGACATGTAACACTTGCATGGTAGTCACAGACACATCCTAGGCTTGGGATAGAAGCAAGGCTGGAACAAACACAGCGTCACATTGATGTCAATCAGTATGAAAAGGCCAAGCAATAAATTACCCATGGCCTCACAAATGGCAGACTGCTCGATATGTCCTATGCTACGAAGGCTCAGATGGCTGGTACTAGGAGAAGTTTACCAATTTAACCTTTTCCCACAGATGATTTCAAGGCTATCCTCCTCTCTCTACAATGCCACCCTGCCAAACCAAATCACGCTTGGGTTTTGAGCACTGATTTAATAGGATTTAATCTGTATTACAATGCTGACACAAGGCTCAGGCTTACACCCAGACCTACTGATGTTGACATTTACTAGCATGTTGGCTCTTGCCAAGAAGGATGCCAGCTGGCTTGTCAGGATGAGCACATGACTGAGGGGTACTTGGTCAAGCTCACATTCCACTGTACCAGGCAGGATGAGTATTACTGGTCTATGACCTCACAATTTGGCACAGTTGTGATATCCCAGCAGTACTCAGAGTTACACGGGATTAGCTTCATGGGTAAATGGCTGCCTAGAGACAAAGATCTTGAAGGAGGACCCTCCCACATCTCACCAGCTTTTGCTAGATCTGCATAGTCCAAGCCTTCACTAATATGGACACTCAAACAAATATATTGAAACAAATGAAGAAGGGCTTCTCAAATGAGACATTTCATCCAGTGCTGGAGAGAGCATGAAAGAACTGCGAATGTAAGGAGCAGGTCAGATCACTTAATGTGCTACCGGAGCAACTTGTGACAAGGGATCAGCAGCAACTGAAGTAGAAGATGGGCTGAGGACATGGTGTACTAACGCAATGTGCAATGCACTATTCTCAAGTGCTCCAATTACACCTCAGAGCTTTTTAGAATATCAGGAAAACTGGCAAATACATTTTTATTTAACATAACTGATGACTTCAAGGTGATCAAAAGGTGATATAATATCAAGAATATTTATAAAATGCATAAATATTTCCAGATGGGAAGATACAAACCCATATTTATGATCTGGCATGGAAAACAACAGAGAAATCTTTTTTAATGACCTCATTCTTGAATGTATTTTGCCACTAATCCAAAGCTGTGTTTCCGTAGATTGCCCCTTCTAGAGATTTCTGATTTTGTGGCAATTAAGTGAGAAAAAAATAATTATTGTTATAGTTAACAGTTACTCCTACTGTTAATAATTAGCATAATGCTCTATCAGATAAAATTATTCTGATTTAGATAGAAGCATGGAATTGCCAACAAGGCAAGTTTCCTGGGAGTGAAATTAGTTTTAGAAAAAAAATTATATTTGCCTGTGATCCAATGAAATAGGAATTTGCATGCCAAACTGATAGTTAGGCTATAAAAAGACTCAACAATAACTAATGCATATGTAATAACATGCATTTGTTTATAAGGTTACAAAGCCTGAAAAGTTCTTAGTGTTACAGGCTAGACGCTTGAGAATGAACACAATGCTGTTTGGATCTCAGTGTCCTTTTAGTAAGTTATGATTAAACCATGCTACAAATAAGAAATAAAGCTTTTATTACTGCAACATTATTTTGTCCAGCACATAAAGTTACTGGAAGAGTCCTTTCTTAATTACAAATTTTACTCAGTTCTTTGATACTATCTTGCAAATATGTCCTTAGAAGAACAAGCACTCCCAAACTAAATTAGAAAAAATAGTCATGGGTTTATGAGCTTTAAAAAATGGCTAAAGCACTTTTCAGAAGTACATTCTAGGTGTAAGTTTGGGAAGGGAAGTAAAAGATCACTGACTCAGATATATCAGATGGTGACCGTTTGCTTTAGTGTAAAATGATCTTGTGGCTGATAATTGAACGGAACCTCATCAGGGCCACATTATATCAATGTAAGCTGTAGGTCTTGGGGTAAATCATAAAAAAATCAGTCTACGTCAGGAGGAATGCTATCCTCCCTTAAAGGAAAGTTATGAGATACTTCCCTAATTTCCTTAAATACAATTACAAAATGAAATTACAGTAGTTCAAAATAAGACAAAATATATATATTAAAGCACCTGTAGTTTTCACAGCAAAAATGAACTTAGGCAAGTTTCAGCCTCACTGTTGCACAACTGAAATTACTCTCTTAAATAGGATTAAACCATTCTCAACTGGAGGAAGTGAATTAAAGAAATAATAATGAAAATTCTTCTTGACATCTTGTAATGTTTGGGGAATAAGTAAGTAGTGTAATAGAGGTAGTCCCTGCAAGGTCCTGATATACTGAAANCCAGTTCTCTCAGTCGCTCCTTGTAAGACTTGCTCTCCAGCACCTTCACCAGTTTTGTCACTCTAATATTTTAATCTATTTCTGCCACACTTTCAGTTTCTCAGATTTGTAGAAATGATCCTCCTGTCCACTTTTTTTTTTTGACAACACCTTCTCCAAGCTTCCCTGTGAATAAAAATAAGCTCAGTTGACATCAAGTCATAATTTGCATGAGCTAGTTTTGCAAAATTCTGGAGAATTAGTTTGGGATGCATTCCAACACATGAGGAGCTGAAAGAAAGCATCTCAAGGTCACCACTATGAAGGAGGGTGTAAACCAGAGAAGCGTAACCAAACATATCATCCGCATGTCTCATGCTGTAACAGAAGAGCAGAACCCTGCCCCTCACATAGCTTTGTTGCGTAACTCTCAACCTTGGTGGGCCAGTTCATGAATATACACTTGTTCATATGACTGACTCATGTTCTCACGCTTGCTGCTGCTGCTGACATGTTCTCTGCCTTTGCAGCCCTATCTGTTTGTGGCTGCAGGTTGCTGGTTTGGCTATTTCGTACAGTCTGTGCCTGTCACCACGAAAGGCATCATGGAAAGTTTCCCTGTAGGTTATGTTATAGATGACAGGCTGGTCACAGATTTGCTGCTACTTCTTGTACTGAGGGACTCCTTGTAAGACTGTTCATATCCTGTGCTCTTGTCAAGAAGGTTTTTGCGAGTGTCCTGAGCTGTATAGCTATAAGAAATGTTTCTACTGCATTTGAAAACCCCCATGAACAACACAATCCCATTGACCGTATGCTGTGTGGGAGCACAAAAGCAACTGTCGTTCACAGATCTCTTGTCTAAAAGTTAATCCATGCAATGACCTGCCACAAAAGGAATTAGTTATGATAAATATGTACAAGTCTTAGGAGGAGCAGCCGAGCAAACTTAAACCATCTAGTTTGGAGAAAAGGAGGCTGAGGGGAGACCTTATCACTCTTTATAACTAACTGAGAGGAGATTGTAGTGAGGTGGGTGTTGGTCTCTTCTCCCAAATAAGTGACAGGATGAGAGGAAAATGCCTCAAATTTTGCCAGGGGAGGTTTAGACTGGATATTAAGGGAAAATTCTTCACTGAAAGGGTTGTCAAGCTTTGAAACAGACTGCTCAGCGAAGTTGTTGATTCACCATCCCTGGAAATATTTAAAAGACATGTAGGCACGGTGCTTAGGGACATGGATTAGTGGTGAACTTGGCAGCGTCAGGTTAAAGGTTAGGAGCTGATGATCTTAGTTGAGATTGTGAAGAAAAAAATCAGAAGGGCTAGAGCTCAACTAGAAATCAGATTGGCAAAGTCTGTGAAAGATAACAAAGAAAATCTTTCTATAAATATATAAATAATAAAAGAAGGACTGGGGAGACCATACAGTCCCTACTAGACACAGAAGTAACAACAGTGACAGGGGATGAGGAAAAGGCTGAGGTACTTAATGCCTTCTTTGCCTCAGAGTTTAACTGTAAAGAAAGTTGTTCACCACCATGTACAAACCCCAAAACTAGAGGAGCAATACAAGTCTCCCGTGGTCCAAGAGGAGGTGGTCAGAGCCTCACTTGCCCAACTAGACACTCATAAGTCTATGGGGTCGGACGGGATACGCACAAGAATATTGAAGAGGCTGGTGGATTTGCTGGCCAAACCCCTTTCCATCATCTTCCAACAGTCCTGGAAGACTGGGGAAGTTCCACTGGACTGGAGGCTGGATGACGTAGTGCCCATCTACAAGAAGGGTCACAGGGAGGATCCAGGGAACTA
>WAAB01003417.1:0-15360 GCA_013389865.1 Piaya cayana | reverse complement strand
TGAGAGGAGATCTCATTGCTCTCTACAACTACCTGAAAGGAGGTTGTGGAGAGGAGGGAGCTGGCCTCTTCTCCCAAGTGACAGGGGACAGGACAAGAGGAAATGGCCTCAAGCTCCACCAGGGGAGATTTAGGCTAGACATTAGGAGGAAGTTTTTCATGGAAAGGGTCATTGGGCATTGGAACAGGCTGCCCAGGGAGGTGTTTGATTCGCCTTCCCTGGAGGTGTTTAAGGCACAGTTGGATGAGGTCCTGAGGAAAATGGTTTAGTGTTTGATAGGAATGGTTGGACTTGATGATCCGGTGGGTCTCTTCCAACCTGGTTATTCTATGATTCCATGATTAATAGAAAGTCTTTTCCAATGTAAACAATTCTATGGTTCTATGGTACTATGATTTATTTCTTGTCTTCTTTCACGTGTGTATAGGGCCCTGTGTCCAGCTATGCTGGCAGCTTGAAAGCGCAGGTATATTGTGTTATTGTATTTCACAGAAATGAACCGTGTCTTGTCTAAATTAGAGGCATACATAAAATTAACTTTACATCCCACCAATAGCACTTCTGCTACCTCACCTTGGAAGTACAAGTACTACTACTGGCATGGTCATGATGCAGTCAAGTAGCCAACATTGCCTCATCTTCCATTCTCCTAGCTCTGAGTTAGCTCTACTTACATGTTTTTCTGTGTCTGTAAGTAAAACCCACTGACAATTATCATGAGGAAATGACTACCTTACTTTTGGTAACATAGGAACAGATTGGCTGCTTCTTTTTTAGTTTTGGTTTGTCTTCCTTTAGCTTCCTTCTTTATGCTGGTATGTTGAAACACTTTCAACTTCACCAGCTTTAGTGTGTAAGGAGCATTTCTAACTGCTCCTTTGCACTGGTAAATCCTATGGCTGTGACTCTCAAGTAAATATTCTAATTTAACACACCAAAGCTAGAGCTCCAGAGCCAGAGTTGCCCCTTATGAAGGACGGAGATAACATCCAGATATGATCCAGATATGATAAATCTGGACAAAAAGGAATGAATGGAGACAAAGATCGGTTTCATTTTCCATAAAGCACTACAGATCCCACTTACTACCAGGTTATGGTGTTTTCAAAAAAACACGTATCTCAGGCTTTGTGGGATTTTGACTTTTTTTTAATATGATACTTTTCAGATTAGCAACACACAAACCAATATTTTGATTTGTTTATTTACTTCATACTGGAGCTGGTTGCAGAAAGGCAGCAGTGCAGTGTAATAATCAAAATCCTCAAGCAGAGAACAGTATGGCTTTAAGAAACAGATGAGTTTTCCAAATCCCAGCTTCAATTTTACTAATTATTTCCATTCCAACTTCATTCAGACATTCCCATGGATTGTAGCCTTTATTATGCTATTTTGAATAGCAAAATGGACTTCAGAGGCAATTTGCAGGAGCACAAGAGAGTCAAAAGAAAGTGACAGCTATGGAGTTTTCTGAGATAAGGTAGTAAAGGCCATCATTAAGTGACTTGATTATGGTGAGCAAAGTTAAAAGAGGAATACCCTTCCTTGTGACTTCTTTCTTTGTCCAACTAATTGACATAATATTAGCTTCAAAATAGGATTAAACAACCTTGTCTCTTACTTAGAGCAACCTTGCTAATAATTATCTTGCCTTGGAAAAAGGTAACACTTTATACTTCTCCCGTGATTTTCATGGCAGAAGTACATAGTTAGCAGTCCTTACTGCAACCAATAAGGAGAACAGAATTCACATGCATCTTTGAAGGACAAATGTTTTGGCTGGGACACGACAGCTGATTAATATTTTTCTTGTTCACTGTACTGCAGTGTCCCAACCAAGGTCAGTGCTGCATTGTGCTAGGCACTATGTAGATTTATGGAAGGAACAAGTTTCTGTTCAAAGCTCAATAGAAAAGAGTGATAAAAGAAGTTAGAGGGAAGAGTGAGAGCCCACCCAAAGCAAATGCCAAAAATCAGCACTCATCACATGAGTTTTAAACTAGGGTTTTGCCCAACTTGTTGTGCTGCTTCAAAACAGATTGAGTCACCTTCCCTGGAGGTGTTTAAAAGATGAGTGGATGAGGTGCTGAGGGGCATCATTTAGCGATTGAGAGGAATGGTTGGACTTGATGACCTGGGGGTCTTTTCCAACCTAGTGATTCCATGATTCTGTGATAACACAAAACCCACCATATATCTCAAAGTTCAATGATTTTATGTTACCATCTGAAGAGGACAGGTGCAATGACAACTTAATTCTCCTCCTGAATCAGTGATGGATGTTGTGGTCAGAAACCATTTGAAATTTACACGTGGACAAAGTGAACATTATGGCCTTTGCTAAGATGAATGCAGCTTTTTTACTCACAGCAGAACAATCTAAGTTGCACGTGTATGAATTGCACGGTATCTTCAGACCGAAATTTTTTGTCCTGAAACCCTGGACTGAATGAAAATGAGTTTTGCAGCAATATTGAAATGGAGATTCTTATATAATGTATATCTCTGGGAATCTGGGTGTACATGGGTAATGAATGTAATACAATTTTAATGAGAATTTCATTTTATGACTCAGGATACAAGAAGACATAACTTCTCCTGATATAATTACCTTTGATTAATCTGTGGGAGTTATTAATTTCAGACAAAAGTTTTGCATTTTCGAATGTCCAGACTAATGAAATTACTCTTGCTAGTTCGAGGGTAGATGATGACACAGATATAATAGGTACTGAAACAGAGACGTATTGCACGGCTTACTGGAAATTGAAATTACAGCAACAAACAATGTACGTTGACTTATGAGTGCAGTGGCCACTTTTTTAACAAGAATTCTTTCATCTCCCCTCAGTTACCACTCTTAACATACACGCAGGAACAAAAGTATTCTGGTTAGACACATTAACATTACAATTCATATTCTGTATTCTGATAGTGACCAAGAGGGTAAAAGAAAATTATGCTCCATTAGATGGGGAATTGTTCAGACTGTAAAGAAAATAATGTCTGAGCTCAGAAGAATTCAAAATCTTATTTCCAGCAAACCAAACAAATGAATGTAAGAAACAGTAGCAGGGTATTTCAAATAGGTCTGATGAGGGAGACAGTACTAAGGAAGGATGTGATGATGGATTATATAACTGTTTAATCTCTTTGCTTGCAGTCTGCTATGTTTTACCACATGTTCTGTTCTGCTGAAAAGGGTTGCAGGAAGACAAGCTGCTTGCTTCGGTTAACTGAGATTCCTTGCACTTCAGATTCAGGGGAAATTGTGCTTTTCCTGAGAGCAATCTGAGTGAAATGGCTGGAATGCAGAGCACCAGCAGGGCAGCAGCAAACTTGTAGCAAGGACAGAGACTAGTAAATTCTAGAGTACATGTAAAAGGAAACTTTTCTAGGGATCAAATGCATCCTACTCCTGCAACCAAGAAGGATACTGGTGTGAGCCTAACATGATGCGAAAGAACCAGACTTGAGAAGATCCTTTGAAGAAGGAAGGAATCTGATTTCTACCTCTTTTATTTCTATTGTATTTTACCCAACAGATCTTTGGTTTGAAAGCTCATTTTAAAATTCCACCTTCAAAGCTTCTTCTTTCCTGTGTTTTCATGAGCGCCTGCTGCATGCTCTCAGTCCAACTCAGAGCTCACTGACTTCAAGTATCATCATACCCCTGCACATACTTAAATCATCTATAAATCAAAAGTTAGGGGTGGTAAGTAATGAGATATAGAATTTCAGAATGTTTGTACCATGCTCCCACATAATGCATGGAAAAATCCAATTAATTTGATATATTTCATATGTGGAGGAGCAAAGTATCTGGTTAGAGGGTGAAAGCCCAAAAGATCATGTTACTAAATAAATTAGTCTCTGAAATAAGCTAAATTCTGAAGTCCTCACTTACACAAAGCTTGCACTAAATTTTAACAAGTTTTCCTCTAACAGGCTGAGAGAAAATTGAATATTATTTTATTCGATTTAGCAGTGGATGAATATTTCTCATTCTGTCACAGTAAGATTCTGTACTCACAAAGAGGTACTAAAATAAAATATTATGAAAGATAAATGCTTATATCTAAGTGGCAAGCACTTTCCATATATATTCTTACTTTGGGGCACAAACATCACAATGTCTCTTCTCTTTTAAGCATTAATTTTCCTCCAACACTTTTACAATAATCTTCCCATATTTATCATTGGTAGAAAAATCCATTTTCTGTTGCATCTGTATTCCTGGATGTCCTATTTGCAATATACCAGATGAAGGCAATACATGAAAGTCGGATGCTTGCCTTTTTAATGTGTTTCATACTAGAAGCCTTTTTTGAGTTCTGCTACACCACCACAAGGTATTTTTTGTCAGTTTTTCCTTGTAGTTGTACTTTACCTATTTTAAAGTTATCTAATTTTCAAGTATTTATGTAGGTATTTGTAAGCCAACTAATTTATAAGTTAGTTTTTCCTTACAGTTGCTGGGAATGGAATTGATGAGTCCTATGCTATGCCCACTTTACAAATCAGAGCTGACCTTTGAAAGGAGGTATTTAATTTTGAATCAAAAATACTTGGAGACCAGAATGCAGTAGAGACCAGGTCATGCTTTAATTCCCAGATGCTTTGCTGGGTTTCTTGTACAGTTTTTAGGATATTATTTAATGAGTATGGGCCTCATTTTCCCTCTATGAAACAGGAGCAGTTCCACAACTTCTTTGCCACACTTTCAAGTTCATTTTGTCTCACCAGACAATATGCTTTTCAGAGCAGGAACATCCACTCCCTAAAGAAAAGTGCGTGCCTTAGTGAAGTTCTGTCCATAACTGTAAATGTTGTTATAACATAAAAAATATTAACACAAATAAAAGCTAAATAAAACAGGAAATATAAATTAAATTTATACTGTTTTGAGCTTCTTATAGACATCTGTAGTCAAAGAGGAAAATAACCATTCCACTTGAAAAAGTGTAAAGATCTTTCATTTCAAACATTTTTCTAATAAACATCTCACTGGCACTCTTGTTCCTGACTTCTACTTCTGGGTCTATGTTATGTTCATAAGCATTAAACAAATATAATTTCCTTAGGCAATCCTATTACGAGTGATTCATATGTACCTTCAAACTTTGTGATAAAGGCAATTGTGCATTTTCTTTGTCAGTCTAGAAATAAGCATTGTATAGAACAATCCTACTCTATTTTCCAAATTACAGTGCAATAATTGTCTCGTAGTTCCTAGTCCCAACTGATATTTCTGTATCGTCTCCTACGTTGTTTTCTTCTCTCTTTCATTTCCATACCTACAGTTTCACCATAAGCTAAGAGCAGAAGAATTATTCAGCAGCACAAGCCAAAAATTTCTCTTCTCTGTGTAACTTTCTTTGCCATTTTAACACATTAATAAAGATGCTGAAAAGTGTGTGTGTGTGTTAAAGTCTGTATGTGAAGAAAGCCAAATCTTGAATCTACTTTGCAGAATTTGTGTCTTCTTTTCCGCCTCAGAAGACCACAGAATGACAGCATTTGATTCCTGAAAATAGATCATAAAAATCTGAAAGTTGTCCTTAGCTACAGAATTTGTAGGTACTAGAACAGTGAAAGACAAGAAATTTTGCTTTTTTGAATGTGTCACACTAATAAGGTAGCCCAAAGGCCAGCTAAAGATGATCACCAGTTATAAAAAAGTGCTCCTCTGTATAAGTAATCTTAATGAGCAATAAAATTAGACAGTGGAGCTCAAAAGAAAATTATGATATATATGCAGAAATCTCATTACTCGAGTGGTATGGCACATTCAACATAGAATTATATCTGAAGGTAACAGATTAATAATTTATCTTTAAGTTTTCTCTTCAAATGCAAAGTTTGTCATATACCAGGGTTTTTTTAAGACATCCTGAAATGCATAATTGGCACTATACCACCAAATGTGCAATGCCACTTGTGATGAAAGGTATATAATTTTGTGTCCCACAGTGCCTCTCTGCATTATAAAATTAGCCAAGGATTATGTATTTCAAAGAAAGGGACTGAGCTCCAGCAGATCGAAGCCATCTGCTGAACAAATCCTATAAAATCTGCCACAATCACCAAACCACTAGATGCTGCCAGTTTTACCTAAAAGGAAACACAACATGTCACACTAGTCTGACATTCCCTGTTGTCAAAGAATATGATTCGCATACTGATCTATCAAGCATCTGAGTAGCTTTAAGCGCAGAAATGGTTTAAACTGATTTTGTCAACTGGATTGAAATAGAAGAAAAGGCAAAGGATCTAGGATCAAATTGTTCCAGCTCCAGATTGTGGAATTACTATTCTCAGGGAAGGCCATTCATTTTACATGCTCTGTTCAGACAAAAGTCTCAAAGATGAGAATCTAAAATACGTGACAAATTCATCACCTTAAAAGAAATTAATACAATTCTGTCAAGACATAGTCACTAAAAAGGAACTGAAATCAAAGAATTACACTGGAAAAAAAGATTGCTTGGCTTCATTAGGACAGATTTTCACTATTGGTTTTTTCAGTTTTGACTATACTATAGACTATAAGTGACCAAGGTGTGTTTTGGGAATGGGTCTTCTTGAGCCTCTGTAGGTGAACCTTACAGGCATTGATGAAAGTCATAATGTGCAAAAGGACAATGTCTCTGACTTAAGGAAACAATTTTCTCCCAGAGTTATCAAGTTAGAGGAAACACATCTCCTTACATTTCAAGAAGACAAAAAATACTGCTGGACTATGACTCCTATGCTGTGAGAAACTCATGGTGAGCTTCCCATGTCTTAATTCATGGGAAGGGAAGGGAAGGGGATCTCTTAAAGCTTTTTGACACCACATCATGCATATTTTTTTGTTTTTTCTCTATGTCAAGATTTCTGCAGTTATTCCCCTCATCATGTCAGTGAAATGACATCATGGAATCACTGAATCATTTAGGTTAGAAAGGACCTTTAAGATCATCAAGTCCAGCTGTAAACCTAACACTGTGAATTCCACCACTCAACTATGTCCGTAAGCACTGTATGCTGCCAGCCCTCTCTTCACTCTCTGTGCATTAAAATCAGTCTTACCTCTGTCTGTTTGGACTATAAGTTCTTTGGGGCAAAGATCTTCTACCACTGTGTGTTTGCAAAGTGTTTAATGTAAAAAAGCCACAACATTCATGGGCTGTTAGGCATGACTATAATAAACATAATAAATAAGAATAACCTTTTTAGCAGTCCAATTACCAGAGATCAGAGTAAAACCTTGCAGGAAATGGGAGAGATGCCTGCCCTGGGATACTTTCTGTGCCATTCTTAGCACAAATTAAGACCAAAAGGAAAATTGTTCATAATGAGCTCTAGATGAAAGTCTTGCAGGGAGGGAAGATCTATACCAGAAACTTGGGGGAGTGTTCTTCCTGGCCTCATCTTTGCTACAGGCAAATGAGTTTGGCCTAATTGCAATATTGTCCTTGAGAATCTGACAGCAATTGCAGCACAAGAGTAGTCGATCTATGCTATTGTTAGTGGTGCATTCTTTCCCCTTTTCCCAATTTGTTTGAAATAGGATTGTGTTTTCTCCCCTCTGTGTTTTCTGATTCTTTCCATCTCTCCAAACAACTCTCACGGTGTTCTTTTCCTCCTTCCCACACACTCTACTTCTTCCCCACTTCAGTCTCTCACTCTGCACCCCAAAATCATCACTCACACCCCCACATGACACATAGTCATCCTCCCCTCCACTTTTTCTCACAAAAGCTCACGTACGCCTGCTCTGTGTATGATGTTCCCAGGTGGTGATTAATGAGAACTCTAGCTGGAGCTAAAATCTCCAGCTTAAAAGAGTGTCTATATAATAATAAACATTAGTGAGGGCAAGGGAGGCAGAAGCATGCATATTTCTTCCCGAGGCTGCCAACAAGCTTACTATATCATAGCAACTGATTTAAAACCTAGAGTTTCTGGGTCTCATTTCAGTTGGGTTCCCCTAAAAGTCCTGTTAACTTCTGAGGAACAGGAAAAGCTGCAAGAGAAGACTCAGACCCATGTCATATCAGTAGGAGATGATCTACATTTCCCCAGACTGGTTATCATGCTAACTCCAAGATATAAAAAGGATTTTCTTACTGTCCAAATGCCACAAAAGAAAAACAGGGAAGGTTTCTACCTCTGATGATAGCAGTGTAAGGATGACATCCCTCTTTCCATAAGGTGCTGCAAAGGACCATGTCCTAGGAGTGCACAGAGGTCCCTGATGCTATAGGAGCTACAACCTAGCTTGATCTGCCATGAACATCTTCCTGCCAGTCTCTCCTAGAGATCTCATTCAGTTCATCTGCTTGTATCTCAGGTAGAAACCACTTAGGTGTTACCACAATGTGCTTTGAGGAAAATCACGGTGTGCAAACAGAACAAGAGACATTTAATCCCTATTTCTGCACTTCTAACTGAGAAGCTTGACAGTGTACTGTGATTAGGTAATGATTCAGGGAGAATTGTCAGGTAGGTAAAGTGCAGTGAAAGACAGGAGAAAATAAAAAACCAACCAACAACCAAACAACCATGATATAACTATTAGGGTTATTTTTGTACTGAGCAGAGAAGGAAAACTTTAGCCTGTGGGCCAGCTGCAAAGGAACAACTGAGATTCTGTATCATGAAGAAAAGTTCTCATGCAATTGCACCGTTAATAATGGCTTAAATTAAAAGTCATGATGTAAAGATGTTGTTTCTATATAAATATTGTAAAGCCTAACAGCATAAAATCACACAAAATACCTTTTAAAGGTATTTTAAAGTCCAGTTTACATTTATATAGTATTTTAGATTTAAGTGTTACAGAGATTGGTACCTGCCCTCAGAACCAGAATAAAGTTTCACTGAAGCAGTTCTAGTGTACAGTACAGAGTGCTTAATGAATTGCCCTGCCTGATATCCCATCCCACCTGTACACAAATGAAGACAGAATGTGACTTGCAGCTCCAGCCATTGTTCTGGATTGCCTTCATTTAGCTACATTAGAACCTCTCATATAATTTCTAATCTTGTTTTCCTATGTCTGAATTGGTCTTATGTGTTATTGGTCTCTGTTATCTTTATTGTTTGATCTCTTTTAGATGACACTTATGCTGTCTTCTTTTCCTTCCCCACTTGCACTCAGTGATGACTTTAGAACATGGTTTTGAAATAAATGAGGAGTGAGCAGAGATCAGAATCTATTGTGCTCATTAAAGAAACTTTCTAGCTGCTTTGCTCTTCAAGTAAATAGTGTATAACAAGTAGTCTGCTAGAAGATGAAGATCCAGGATAATAGAAGACCTTGTGCTGTTGTAAGAACAGTTAGGAAGATGGTGAGTCATTGTTTTAGCCTCATACCAAGGGACACATAAGTTAGTCTTAATCTATATGTCACAAATCACATACACAGCTCTACCCAGGCTGATCCTTAGGACAGAGGGAAACTCTACTCCTTAAAAACAATTCCTTGTAACCTTCTTCAGCCTTCTAGCAGACAGAGATAGGCTAACAATTATCAGAGAAAAAAACAGCTGTAGCCTCTTTGAGGAAGACATGGAATAGCTTGAATCTGAAGGGAGGAAGAGAAAGGGACATTTGGGACCTTCAGAGTATATCTGGAGAACTGTGTAGGATCTTCTGCACTTTGTGAGCTATCAAAGGTTCGACTGTATCGAAACTGAGGTACTATCCCAATTAAAATTCTTTATTTTTCATCTGGTTCAGGAGAACTTTTATCAAAGTCTGAGAAGTATGGCCCATACTGTATAACTCCCTTGCCAAGAACTATGGACACGTAACCTGCCTCGGTATACTTTTCTCTTGATAGCATTTGATACGTATTTTAGTGCCTAAAAACATTTCTACAACTTCTATTTAGACGCATCTCAATTTAAAATCTGAATCTGATGGAAATGGAAACATTCTTTTCTAGGCAGATATATCCACAATTGATCATTTAGTTTTTTTCCCACTGAGTTATATGATCTTTTTAATGGAAATGTCATCTACACCTTAATTATAGCAGTACAAGAAGAAGATGTTATAATATTCATGACAGCAAGTAAAAAATAACTAGATGTAATATATGGATATATCTGTTTTCTAAGATTATTGATTTCTATGGTAAAGGAACTTGGCAACATCCAGTTCTAGAATTTTTAACACTGCATTTCAAAGAAAAATAAAAGGAGATGCAAAGTCCTATGTAAGAATCCAGGATTGGAGAATTCAATAAGAAATAATATTTTGTCATGTTATTTCTCAGAATCAGGCACTAAAACTCTGGAATTCTTTTCCCTGAGGCCTCAACTTTATTTTCATATGTTCTTCCTTTTATTCCTTTGTATCTCCATAGAAAATAAAGATCTACTTTTACACGTTTCAGAGCTTAAATTGTCTTTTTTCCCCATTTGTTTATTATGCCATGTTGCCCTTAAAGGCAATGGCATAATGTTACTGAGCGCATGTCAAATTGAAAGAGAATTTTAATATTTATGCAAATTCTTTATACTTATATGGCAAATATTTATTTTAAAGTGATTCTGCACATTCCGAGCATGGCATTTTTTTCCTTCTGTCTGACATAATATTTTTCTTCCTAAACTTAAAGTCCAGTATTTCTGATTCCATCCTTCCTCTTTCCAGTCTTTAGCATCATTATTATGCTTCCCCTCAGTCCTATATAGACAAAACAACTTTAGTTCTCTCAGCCCCTCATCATGGACCATACTCTCCAGACCTCTGCTTGGCATGATTTCAAAAGAATTTCTTCAAAAGTACCACCCATCTTCTGAAAATTAAGAAGCAGCTAATAAAATTGCTTTTTAATGAAGTTGCTGTGTGAAATTGCTGTAGACTAAGCTCCATAGCAGTACAAGTATCCAAGTCTTATGAGTGTTTTTCATTACATTTATTTTTAGTTTGAGTATTTAAACTAAATCATTAAAGAGAGAATAGTGTATGGAAAGAGAAGTTGAAGCTGCACAAATGTTCTAAACTAATAGACACATTCTACCACAGTAAAAGAAAATCTGTTCATACTTATTTTGTGCAGCTTTATTAATCGGCTATTTGAATAAGCTGTATCGGGAGCAGCATATTGAACCTCTTATTAAAAATGTACCACAGAGAAGCACATGACATTAAATGACATATAAGATTCTCATAGATAAATAAGTATTAAAATCCAAAGCAGATGAAATAATATTTTTCGCATTTGTGTAGTCCCTGCTGACTTACTTTCATGTGAGTATACTGCATACAGGGTTCAACTGTTAGGTTTTGACTGAACACAGTCTTTAAGGCTGATTTCCAATTTAGTTGTTCAGTTTTCCTAATTGGTAATTTTTCAGACTTTTTCTATTTCAGAAAACAGTTATGCTTTCAATTGGAGAAAATGCAGACCCTTCAGAGTGACTTTAAACTTGTAAACTATAGGTTGACTTCTCTTCGTCACCTATCATGAATGCTGTTTAGGATTAGTCCATCAAACCATCAGGTTTCTCAGATCACAGTTTTAAAACTCCCTGCAGACACAGCCTAATGATAAAGCTCATCAAACCTAGAGAGTAGTTGATAAGAAGGTGGAACTAAGTGATCTGCACTAACGAAAAAGTTAGAGTGACTTTTTTTTTAAGTTTTTTTCAACCTGCTGTTCTGATGTGCATCACCTAAAACATGACCTTATGCAAGGAGACAAGAAAGTAAAATATCCTTCCTGTTATCCTATTTGCTTTGTGCTTTAACAACGCTTCACCATGTTTGCACTGTGAGGACATCTTGGGTAGCCAATCTATCATCTGGTGTATGAACAAAAATGGAAAAAAAAAAATAAACCCTAGCCCAGATTTAGAACAGGTACAACACAAAGTGCACCAGGTGCGTGGTCTGGAAAGATAAAGCAGGCAACAGGAGAGATGGCAGAATTGAATAATGGTGAATAGTCATTACCCTGCTCTGTCTGCTGGTAATTTGATTTCCCCTCATCTGTGTGGATCTTCCAGCATTCCTAAAGAATAAGAAAAAAGGATCACAAAGACCTGCAGAAGCTGACTGCAGATTTTATTGAAGACCTTTTAAGGCCCAAAACATGCACACAAACAGAAAATAGATCATATACATTTACAAATATTAATGTAAAAGAGCATATATACATTTATATGCATTTCACAGAGCATCCTTACACCCATGTGAAGAGCATTACTATACAAAAGTGCATATTTTGCTAAGAGAGTAACGACCATGTAAAGAAAGTTCTCACTGAAGGGAGATGCTTTGGTAGCTTCTGTCTCAGCAACTCAAATTTATTACTCAACGCAGTCATTTAAACTTGTACAGATTGCTGTGATGTCATACTTTTTTTTTTTTTTTGCATTTTACTGGTGAGTAACATACAGACACACTCTTTTGGTTGTGCTTATACCCTCTGGACTGGATTATCAGACCTGCATGTTTCTGCTTGAAATGCTGACAAATTGAATCGTTATGAACTACTTTGAGGAATTTCATTGCCTGGGTCTTGACGGTGACATTCAAGCATTGACTCTAGCAAGAAGTGCTCAAATGGTTTTAAATCTCTAGCTCTCTTTCCTCCTCACATGAAGTATAAATGGTCAGCTGAACTTTAGTGCAGAGATAATCAATAAGAATCAAGCAGAAAGGAGGAGGCCATGACAGAGTGGATGGATACTTCAAAAGAGAAAACGTCAATATGCTTATCTTTTCCTCACACTGCAAAAAGACCAGTCTGCCTCATAGACATCAGAGTATTACCCATCATGAATTAGTGTCTTTTATAGCTTGGCTCTTCACTTTTTTTCAGGGTTTGCAGGGATGTTTGTTTAGTCTTTGGAAGTAAGAAAGCTTTATATGTTCTTTGCAACACTCAACATTTCCTGAAAATATTAAGACAGTTTCAGGCACCCTCACTGCAAATAGAAATCTCCAAAACTGTGGACAGTTTTGAAGAGTGTGGCTTGCATAAAAATTCCAGATGAACTGATCTTGCTCTTTAGTTATCTAAGTGGCATACTTCTTGGGTGTAAAATTTTTCCTTTTATGCCAGGATATTATTTCTGCTCTTCAAGATCACTTTCCTGCTGTACAAAGAAATTAATCTGTGGTAACTATGAACATGAAGATTTTCTTCGTGGTTTAGGATTGACTTTAGTTGAAAATAAGGCATGTTTTCTATATGTGCAGAGGCAAGAAAGAGTACCCCTCAGTGGTTTCCCAAGACCAAAGCTACCTCTGCAGTGAAAGCATTAGCCAAAGCAACTCACCTGCACATCAGGATGTACAAAAAAGAGATGTAGACTGGAGTAGAAAATGAAGAGATAAGAGATTTGCCATGCTCAGGATGACAGATCCTCCTTTCTCATCTGTTATGTGTCCAGACAGCATATTTGCAAAGTACCTGCTTCTGACAGTGATGCTTATTGACAATTCTTTCCTGTTGCCGTGGGAGCAGACTACAGGTACTCTGAGTCTCCCAAATGCTTATGTATCTTTACTTCTCCCTTCCATGGCCCCAGAACTTTATGTTTAAATTCCATCAGACAGAGATGAAATACAGTTAAATAAGCTCAAATTTCAACTTGAATATCTCTACAGATTAGTAATGTGTTTGCTTTCCTAGTACCACAGTGCTTTGGATGTGAGAAGTCTTCCTTAATTTATCTTACGTTTGGATGTATTAAAACAAAATATCCCTGACGCTGCTAGTCTCTATTTTTTCTTGGAGTTCATATGTCCTTATAAGCACTACAACCATTTATTCATGAGGATGGAAAATAAAGGACAGAGGAAAGTCAGAGGAAATACCTACAAAAAAAAATTGGACATATAACCCCCAAACCCGTGTCCTTAGTGCTAATTGATAAAATACAAAGTGAGGGGCAGGCGGTAGAACAATGTCAGCATGGCTTGTGGTTTTGCCCAGCATGGTTATAGTGGTTTTCAATCATGCTTTGGACACCTGACCATAACTGCCTGGGTAAGTAGTGAAGTTCAGAAAATTAGCAATGTAGATGTAGAATCTGTTTCTTCCTTTCTTCACAAGGCCTCATTCTTCTTGCTCTTCAATGACCTCCTCCTCCAGAAACTCAATAACCTCTTCCTTGCTAATCTCTCCCGTTTATTTCTCTAAGCTCCTACCAGTAAATTCTTCAAAATATCCAAATTACCCTTTCTTCTTATTCTCTTCATGTAGGGATGAAGTTTAACACTAATTTTTATTATTTCTTCTTGAATGAAGGGGTCTTTAGAAATACATCCAACCCCTCCTATTTAACTGTGTTAGCACACTTTTCCCATGCAATATATAGGTGGCTAGATTAGGAAACTATCAAATAAATGCCTCTGTGGGTACCCTGCATTCTATCCAGAGCTCAGCCTGTGCAGAACTTCCAGCAGCAGAAGATGAGGCAGTGGCAGTATCTCTGCAAGGGGCAGCACGCATGCTTTGAACACTTGGGGATCCCTGACTGATTTTCCCCTTTTGTACTATGTAAGAATGACATGAAAGTCTAGGACCTATATTGGGTCAGACCAAAGTTCTTTCTGATCCAGTGTTCTGTATCCAACAGTGGCCAAGGGACATTCAGAGACAGCATATCATGGTGCTCCCCAGGACATCTCTACAGGCTGCCCAGGGAGGTGGTTGACTCACCTTTCCTGAAGGTGTTTAAGGGACGGGTGGATGAGGTGCAGAGGGGCATGGTTTAGTGTTTGATAGGAATGGTTGGACTCAATGTTCCGATGGGTCTTTTCCAACCTGGTGATTCTATGATTCTACAATCTTTGGCTCTTTGCAGTTCCAGAGTAGCTGAGCCAGCATCTTTGAATCTCCTAGTCCTTGCAGTTTTTTCTTCTGTTAATTTGTCCAGCTGTTTGCTGTTAACTTCCACAATCCACACCACAGTGAGGAGCTCCCATGCTATGGGAATAAGCAGCTCATTTAGGTTTCTTTCTTTAATCTGTTGGTTTGATTTGATGCACATACTGAGAGAAGCAGTGAACACTCTTCATCTTCTCCTCTCACTGATGATTTCAAAAACCTTTATCACAATTTACTTAACTCACCTTCCTCTCAACCCAAAAAGCTTCCACAAGTTCTTATCACTACTTAGACCCACACTAACAGTTCTGGTGAGGTACTGAGGTGGCGCATACCCAGCCAGTCAGAGAGCAGGCTAAGGTTGCAGTAGCACGCTAGGATTTTATTTTTTTCTTTTTTTTCTTTGCTACATTAGGGGATAAATCCAAGATCGTCTCACTGTGCACTCTTAAGGGGGCAAGGGAAGCTGTCTTTAGGCAAATTCTGTTGTAATGCCATGGATCAGAAATGGCATGACC
>WAAB01003416.1:0-23889 GCA_013389865.1 Piaya cayana | reverse complement strand
TTAGGAGGAAGTTTTTTATGGAAAGGGTCGTTAGGCATTGGAACAGGCTGCCCAGGGAGGTGGTTGATTCGCCTTCCCTGGAGGGGTTTAAGGCAGAAGTAGATGAGGTCCTGAGGGACATGGTTTAGTGTTTGATGGGAAGGGTTGGACTCGATGATCTGATGGGTCTCTTCCAACCTGGTGATTCTGTGATTCTGTGATCTGCACTAGGCAGCATTGGTAGATCCAGAATATCCATATAAAAGCTCATATAGCAGTCATAGCTGTAAGGCAGTTTCCAGAAAGAGTTATCTGTTTGGGAAGTATGCACATATATATAGGAGGTTGTGGCTGATGGAGATGCAGGGGTTGAGGTCTTTGAGCAAACAAAGATTGCGGCAGGGTAGTCAATGCAATAAGAGGACTGGAGTTGCTGTTTGCGAGGCCAGGGTGTTTGCAGGCATAATCCTTGATGGAAGAGCGGCCACTGCTGCAGCTGTTGGTGAGGTGCTGGTGATACTTCAAGAATCTCAGCTGGATTCTTTCTTAGTCCTAAACAGGACCAATGGCTGAAAATAACTGACCAGAAATCAACATGTGGTAGTAGGGATGTCCCTCTTTAGAAATTTACTCCAATTCTCCCTTGTGTTGACTGAGTATCACCGATGGGAGCTACAGAGAGTCCTGCCCTTCTCTGTAGTAAAGATAATTACCCAAATGTCAGCTGGTGGCTTTGCCTTTATTTTTATCCATCAGTACATTTATGACCCCCAGGTGTCAGGATGTTTGGTTAATCTGTGATTAAATTAGCTCTGTGATGTATTTGAGTTTTGGATCATATCAATTATTTTGGGTTTGGTGTTTTTGTTTTTGTTTTGATAACCATATAAAGCCATAAATTTGATGGCTCAGCTGTTTTGCCTATGTATATTTAAGAAGTTTACTTTTAAGCCTAAATTTTAAATAACCATCAATCACTTTCATAGTGTACTACATGAAAACCAAAGGAAGAATGATCTCTTACATGCGATAACAGGAATCTCATTGTTAGATAGCAGAAGATGTGCAAATACCCAGAGCAGAACATGACTTTAGACAGAGGAAAGAGATGAAGATAAGAACATTTTCTCAACTTGTAGCTGTCAGACAAGAAAGTCTAGTTAGTTCTGTGTTATTACATGTTTATTATCATATAATTTAATTAAGGCTATGAATGCACTGACTCATCTAAATTATTTTATCTAATTATAATACTTTGTGCATACTTGGAAAGGCAGAGTTTGAGCAGAATGGCCCTTCCCAGGCTTCTTGAGCCAAATGCACCTAGACTCTCATGATGAGCTAGCAACTGTATTCTGTCATCATTTAATTGGTAGCTTCTTTTTGAACCTGTCATACGTTTTGTCTGTGTTGATATCCAATGAGAGTGTTGTGCAGTCCCATTACGATGGAATTGCATTTCAGTATGATGGAATTTTCCATGTGGAAAAGTTTGGCCTTATGTCTAATTATTGGGCTGGGCTCTCCTTGTTCTCTGAACTGCTGGAAGACAGATGCGTATTTATAGCGAGGTAGTGGCTGTTTTCTTCAAACTATATGAGTCCTGAAGTATCCATGCTTCATTTTGGAAGCTATTTCTTCACAGAAGGAAATTTACTTTACTTTAAAATCTTTCTAGATATATATTTTCAATTCTGTAAGGTGCTTAAATCCCTGAAGAACTGCTGGCAGTCACTGAGCAGGCTTGATGTGAACGAGCACTACATGCTCAGTGCAGAATGGGCTTCCCTTCATCTTAGTGTTGCTTCAAAGGTCTGGGGAAAAGACTAGATCATTTGTTAAAACTCCAAGGCGTTTTTGTTGTGTGTGTAGTGCCTTTTTTGAAGCTTACAATAGAAATTTTATACTTTCGTTAATGCTCCAAGTAAGTAATTTAAATCATGTTACTCTTGATCAAAAGGCGGGTACCAAGAAGCAGATCTTTCTTTTTAAAAGGTATTTGGACATTGCTCTAGCTGGCATTGCTTCACTTAACAGAAATCATACGTAAGAAACGTTTCATTTTGATAAGAATTAGGTTTCTTAAGGTCCAGATTCACCTGCCTGGAATTCCAGAAAGCTGTGAGCTCAGTGGTTCTAAGTGGCTTTAGGTGCCCGAGGCACCCAGCCAAAAGAAAACACGAGGGTAAATCAGTTCTCTTGCATTTAAGTGTTAGTAAGGCAACTCTCTAAGACTTTTAAATTTTGGAGCAATTTTTCTTTTCTTAATCTATAATCAAATAACTTGAACATAGAAGTAGAGCTCCCATATGTTTAAGTTGCTGGAACACCAGCAATTTATTTCATTATGGAAGTTACTTACATTTTTTGCATTAGTTTTGTTGCTGTCCTCGTAGTTCTAAATGTGAAATCACTTTCAAAATGGAAGCAGTGAAAATACATGATACATTTTTTCCACCTTAAATGGTGAATATTTCTCCACAGAGAAAGTGCAGAAGGAGTTGGATGCTGTTCTGAGCCCTTCCCAGTTAATCTGCTATGAGGATCGGAGAAAATTGCCCTATACAAATGCTGTGATTCATGAAGTTCAGCGCTTCAGCAATATTATCTCCACTGGCATGCCCAGAACCTGTGTGAGGAACACTACGTTGCTTGGCTTTCCCCTTAAAAAGGTACAGAGAGTTTCTCAGTTGCTCCAGACTTTTCCTGCATCACTAGAGCAAATTGTGGATTAAAATTTATTTGTGCCGGGGTCTACTCAACAGCAGTGAGGTTGAAAACCTCTGGGTCATAGCCTGAATGGGAAGGAGGATAAGAAAATATCTACGAGTCTGGGCTGAGAGATGCAGCTTTTGGGAGGAGGTTGTCAGTAGTGAAAAATACCCCTGGATGGAAGAAACGATATTAGTAAGTGTTTCTACAAACCAGTGAAGACAAAACCTCAAAAGTAATACTGAAAGATACTGTGATTGAATTGTGCTAATAAGGCATTGNGACTCGATGATCCAGTGGGTCTCTTCCAACCCGGTCATTCTGTGATTCTGTGATTCTGTGAATTGTGCTAATAAGGCATTTAAAAGATTTTTGACTGAATTTTTACCTGCAGAGAGCCTATAAGTAGCATTAAGCAACTAGCCTTCGTCAAAGAAACTAAATCACAGAACCTTCTAACACTTGAAGTGAAAATGGTTTTAGCAGAAACACAGTTCTTAGTTTCTAGTGACACGGCCACTTCCACTGTCAGGCTTGGGCTGACATTCTGAAACAAAAAGATGTGATGTTCCCCACAGTTCCTAGTGGGGAAATGAGCCTATCAGCATATGACACTGAACTCCAAAAGTAAACGATCACTGCTCTCCGATCAATCACTGGTTTGGGCTGCTGGGAGAAGACTGACAGACAGAACTGAGTTGTTTTTTCCCCCCTTTCAGGGCACCATAGTTCTTCCAAATATCGCTTCGTCACTGTATGACCCAGAGCACTGGGAAACACCTCGACAGTTCAACCCTGGTCACTTCTTGGATAAGGATGGAAACTTTGTGAGCCAAGAAGCCTTTTTACCCTTCTCAATAGGTAAATGGACTGACAGCATGAACACTAATGGTTTGGATTGGGACTGTAGAATTATAATACCTATTAAAAACCCATTGGCTGTTTATTTTAAACCTCTTTGTGGAAAACAGTGCTAAAATCAACACGATTATTTTCAGTAACGTTTTCTAATCCAAATATAAGCCTTTGTTCTGCTGAAGAAATAATAACACGGCAAATCGGAGATGTCCTGGCAAATGTATGTATCTAACTTGCCCTTTTTGTGGGAGGAAATGCTCTACTAATGATTATGGTTATTGATTCGGGGCATACATTTCTGCACCAGACGTACATTTGGAAAGCACTTGCAAGCGACTGTGCTGATGCTTTATGCATACAAAATTGGAGCGCGACATCTCCCAGGAAGAGCAAGTCCTTATTCTTCATTTATGTGATTGAACGAATTCCTTTAAAGATGTCAGTCAAATGAAGATGAGGGTTTTGAGGTAATTGAAGCGAAACCTGGAGCAGAAGTTATCTATAGCTGCAGATAGGACTCTTTAAAGGAAGAATCACATTAAGTTTTGTGTCATTGATTACATTAAGTTCCACAGAATTTCTCGACTCAGCAAAAATACCTCTGTTTTGTGTGGGGATGAATAGGATTGGTTTTGAGGGTGGGGTAATTTACTCACTGCCCTACTCCTCTTCCTTTTGCAGGGCACCGGGTGTGTTTGGGGGAACATCTAGCGAGGACCGAACTCTTTATTTTCTTTACCAACCTGCTGCGGGCGTTCACCTTCCAGCTCCCTGAGGGAGTGACCAAGACCAACACGGAGCCCATTCTGGGGGGTACCCTGCAGCCCCACCCCTACAGGGTTTGTGCCATTCCACGCTAGGCTGGACGTCCCAATACATCTGCTAAGCAATCTTATTTAGCTTTGGGAAAGTGTGTCTTGAGTCCACATAACTGCTTTTTGGTATGATGTGATGGATGCTTCGCATCCACGTCCGCCTCCTGCCACCGTCCCCAGCCTTAACCAAACCAGCAACAGTTTGGTTCAGACTCCAGAGGAGGTGAAGACCTGCAGTGGAGCCAAGCACATCTCCAGGAATACCGCAAGAAGCAAAGTGATGCAGGGAACGTTGATCAGCTGTGGATTTAAGGAGCCTCACGCTTACCTCTACTTTCTCATGCAAGTTGACTATGAGTCAATCACTTTTACCCCATAAATACGGCCCAAGTGAGCTTGCTTTGAGCTCTCCCTGCTGGGCAGTGCGGCTGCATGGCAACGATCTCCCCTTGTGCTGGGCCACCTCTCAGGAGTGCTCCTCGAAGCAATGAGATCTGGTGCCAGCTATGGATTGCTGGCCCCATTTGGGTGCTCCCTGCGTGGCAACTGGACTGCGTGCCAGGAAGCTCTCTCCTTTAGCAGTGATGAGTTGTTTAGCTTAAATAAGTAACATTCTAAATGGAGTAAATAATTTAGATTTATAATATTGTGTGATTTAGTATGCTGTTTGCTTAGCTTTGCTTAGCTTAGCATAAGTAACTAGCCTTGCTGAAGCAGTAGGCTGCAAGCAGGGAATTTCTGATTAAAAACTTTCCCAGAGTGTGCAGCCTGTTTAGTCAAAACAGCCTCCAGAGTCACAAACCCCAGGAGAATACAAAGGCTTTAAGGATACAGTTCATCGACACCAGCTGCACTAGAGATAAGATAACAACCTATCTGAAAGACAGCGAAGGAATACAACGAGGAACAAGAAGATCCCAGACACAAATGTTACTGCTGGACCATATAATCCATTAGCTGTAAATGCATCTAATGTTTACTCTCTCTGTCTCTTAGTGGGAGACTGTCAGAAAAATCCAGACCAGGGCTGGATGCAGCTGCACCTGGGCTCCTCTGTTAGAGGGAATTTAGAAATCAAGGGGCTTCACTCTGAACCCTGTGACTTGACAGGAGGGTCTCCCTTCCCTTCCTGCATCCCCCATCCCTGTGCAAAATGCTCCACACTGGTTGCGATCTGATTCTCCCCTGCATATACTTCCTTTTTGTACTAAGTAGTAGAGAGACCTTATTGGATTCTGTTAACTCACACTTTTAACTAAATATGAGTTTTATCAAAAAACTCACTTGCAACACTTGGATATGAATTTCTGATCCAAAAGCCACCTCTTGACTATGGCAGATAATTTTGTTCAGACCCTGTTACATGCTCTTGAAGGTGATCATCCTTTTCTTTTTGTTAAAAGTTCTTTTGATCTCGAACACATCATCACTCTCAGTCATAAAGGCATCATGCAGTGGCTGACTACTCTGGCAGATTAAAATCTGGTGCACTGGTGAGCAAATGACAAAACTGACTTGCAGACTTCAAAAATTAGTTCATTATCTATGAGTTTTTAAAAGCAATGGAGTTTGGAAAAACATACCTGGAAAATTTTACCTCTTTATATTACTGTCATTGCTCGTAACGTTTCAGTTAAGTTTTTGTTGATGCTCACTGATAAAAGATATGAAGGAAAAATGAGCAACTGGTTTAATGTATGGGTGACTGAGAAGTTCTAGATTTGATGCAGTAGAATACATAAGGCACCTTTAAATCTGCCAGAGGACAGTTGGTTTGAGTCCAGCAGAGAAAAGGTGCAGGCTTAAACTCAGTGAAGAGTGAAGATGCAGAGAGAGGATTTCTTTTAGGGCAAATACTTCTAATATTTTAAGATTCTGCTAAGTTAAGTTTTGGAAAGCCCTTTCTAACAGAGGAACTGTGTACTTCTGTGTGTTTTGGTGGTTGATTCACCTTCCCTGGAGGTGTTTAAGGGATGGGTGGATGAGGTGCTGAGGGACATGGTTTAGTGATTGATGGGAGTGGTTAGACTCGATGATCCAGTGGGTCTTTGCCAACCTGGTGATTCTATGATCAGCGCTGGGTGGTTGCTACAGCAAGTGCAAGATGCTCCTCCAAGGAACAGTTTGGGTTTGAGGAGCTTGCTGGAATTGTAACTGATGGTAAATTAAAAAAATATACTTGGGGAAACTCCAGAGATACTTTTTAATCACCTCAGAGGTTCAGCACTATACCTGAAAGTACAAAGGCATGTAATACATACAAAATACCGGTCAAATTCAAGGAAGAGGTCTATAATAGCAGAAAAGGAAAAAACCAGTTTCAGTGGTGAATATAAATTTATTTATATTGTCTGGAAAAGACCTGGAAAGTGTAAGTGAACTTGTCCTTCGTTAATGTTTCTATTTCTTTGTGAGAGGATAAGATCTCCAAACAGACTGTTAAATCAATTATCACTAAATTCAGTTGCTGTGTGATTGGTTAAGGCATTTTACCAGGAATCACAAATTTACTCCTGTCTCATTATTGCTAACTCAATAGCTGATGGAACACAGCACCAAAATAGTAAGCACTTGATATTTAGCTCTTATTAAATTAAATGGCAGAATAACAGTAGAGAAACACGGTAGATCACATCCTGACATTTTATTTGACAGAAAACTGTTAAAAATTGTTGTCGAAGTCTGTGGATTTGCATGTGTGCCTGGACAGATAAAGCACAGCAGAAAATGCTGTGATCTGGGGACACAAGAGGTGTCATTGTTTCTTAAAAATGAAGCTGGAAACATCGGTAGCATGACAAGCAGTAACATCATTGCTGTGCGATGCTGTCGCTCCTAAAGGCCACGTGCTTTCCCAGAGATACTTCCAAAAGGGAAGCTCATAAATAGGCCTGAGATGCAAACTTGCCCAGGAGGGCTTGTATGCAGTTGGAGCAGGTTATTTTTGCCTGAACCCATGGAAATTGCATAACGCAAACCAACAGGCATAAATATCCCTTGTCTGGATGCTCAAGAGGAGACTCAGAGGGTGCTTCAGAGGAAAACTTAACATCATACGTGACAGGAATTGCTCATTGGTGATTTTTAATGAACTATGCGCAGGTGCCCGGGAGATCAGAGCCTGGCATGTGAGGTGTGGTTGCAGGACATCAGCAGGAGGTTCACACCAGGGAGATGGGAGAGGTTCGCTTCTCAGAGCCTTTGCACTTCTGTTCTTGCCTGACCTGTTTTTAATGTGATTCACTTTAGTTCGTATTCTAATAAAGCCTGGTGTTTCTGAGCTTGAAAGACTTGTAAAGCCTGGCTGATGTTGCAACAGAAGGGACAGGACAAGAGGGAATGACCAAGCTCTGCCGGGGGAGGTTCAGGTTGGACATTAGGAAAAAAATTTTCACAGAAAGGGTCATTGGGCACTGTCAGACGCTGCCCAGGGAGGGAGTTGATTCACCTTCCCTGGAGGTGTTTAAGGGACGGGTGGATGAGGTGCTGAGGGACACAGTTTAGTGTTAGGAATGGTTGGACTCGATGATCCAGTGGGTCTTTTCCAACCTGGTGATTCTATAATTCTTAAAACTCCAGTACAACAGGAAGGCAGATGAACAATTTAATGGTTTTTTTTGTCCTTGATTGTCAATGAAGGCAGTGGTGGTCCAGGGGTCAATACATTCAACACTACTGGTGCTCAAGGAAGATTTCTGTCTGGATTAGGAAGATGAGGTTAAAAAACAACTAGATAAATCTGATGTTTTCAAATTGCCTGAGCTGCTTCATCCCAGAGCACTCAGGAAATAGTATCAACCTCAGAGCGATTAACAATTATCTATGAGAACCCATAGAGTATGTGAAAAGGTCAAACATTTGCTTGTCTTCAAAAGGTAAGAGAAGTTGCTGAGTTATAGATCAGCCAGCCTGATTGCGCTTCTCAGTATATCCTAGGAAAAAAAAATTGAACTGTAAGCACTGAGAAGAAAACAAAGAATCAGTACGCACCAAGTAATGTCAAGGTTTTGTTTGATGAAGCGTTAAAGGTCTGTTTTCAGGAGAGAAGACATCAGTATAATTTACTGCTCTTTAGTGTGGCCTTGACAGAACCTCAGGAACTCTAGGCCAATGTAAGGTTTCCACAGATTTGCAAAACTTCAAGGGAAAACTCAGGAAATACATACGACCAGTACCGCATCAAACCTGAAAGATGCACTGAATGGGATTCTGTCCTGTGTCCAGTACTATTCAATATTTAATCAAGGACCTTCCTAGTTAGTATAAACACCGAGCCTGGGTAAGGTCTAGTTTCTTGATGCTATCAGATCCCAAACTGATGCCTGCATCTAGATGAGAAACTGTTATTCCAAAAACTTGTTGTGGTTTGTGGAGATTTAAGGGCAGGACCATTTTATTTGGATTTATTACCTTTGTGAAAGCTTAAACGCTACTGTAACATGGATAATTTTCCTTATCGGTTCTAATGTCAACTAGCTGGAGAGGTGGGGATGACCCTACTCCAACACCTCCCATCTTTTCCTCCTCCTTTTCTTCCTGGACTGACAGTTTTCTCTGGGATTTTTCTCTGGNGGCAAATGTATGGTTTCCAAAGACTTGCAAAACTTCAAGGGAAAACTCAGGAAAAACATCTGGCCAGTACCGCGTCAAACCTGAAAGATACACTGAATGGGATTCTGTCCTGTGTCCGGTACTATTAAATATTTAATCAAGGACCTTCATAGTTAGTACAAACACCGAGCCTGGGTAAGGTCTAGTTTCTTGATGCTATCAGATCCCAAACTGATGCCTGCATCTAGATGAGAAACTGTTATTCCAAAAACTTGTTGTGGTTTGTGGAGATTTAAGGGCTGGACCATTTTATTTGGATTTATTACCTTTGTGAAAGCTTAAACGCTACTGTAACACGGATAATTTTCCTTATCGGTTCTAATGTCAACTAGCTGGAGAGGTGGGGATGACCCTACTCCAACACCTCTCATCTTTTCCTCCTCCTTTTCTTCCTGGACTGACAGTTTTCTCTGGGAATTTTCTCTGAGATTTTTTTTTCTTAATCATCGTGGTTCCCACAGAATAGTAAGTTGCAGCAGAAAAATACATTTTAGTTTCGCAGTGACTCAAAATACCTCTAAAAGCCGGAATGTTCGAACTTGTTTAATGCACTGAGAGAAAACAGTTTCTTGAATAAATTATTTAATGGAAAAATAGAAAAGTTCTCATCAAGAAATTTCTGAGAAGGGGTTGCTTGAAACTTTATCCATTGAGATAATTGGCCTAAAAAAAATCCAAATGAACTGGATTAATGTTAAATAATATTCCAGCTGAATTTGGCGTATGTACTTTCTTAGTGAAAAGCTCATGAATTTGTCTTGATATCTGTGAAGAAACCTCAGCCTGTGGTATTTTTCACCAACACTCCGGGAACTATTCATTTGTTATCCTGCAGTGTGAGATTCTAATGTTAAAGAAATAACAATAATAAAATTGCAGCCCTTTCTCTGAATAGTTTATGAGATACAGCAGATGAGACAGGGAACAAGCTAATAATGTGAGTATATTCTGGGGTCAGATGGTGATATGATGATATGATGATATTCTACAATAAATGCATTTTAAGGAACATTACAGAGAAAATGAAGAAAAAATGGATTTTTTTTCTTACAGTATTATTTTTGAAATAACTTTTTGGAATGCTATAAAAATGTTTATTCCAATGATGCAGTGGCATAAGCATAGGGTCTACCTTGTAAATTCACCTTGGGCTGACAACTGTGCACTAGAGATGATTCTAGTTTATCTTATAAGACAGGCAGCCTCCCTCAGCCTACTTTTGAGTAGTTTTAGGCAGGGACAAATTTCATAGCCGCCACGCTCCACAGGTACTCAGGGTATTGGTAGCTTCAGCACTCAAGGACGATAATCAACATCACGGAGTAACGCAGACCATTAGTGCACTTTTAAATAATGTTAGGAGTTATAAGACTGCTGTTGAATGATAGAACCTGCAGGCAGAGGTGCACAGGATTTCAGGTTTTGCTGCTCTCTGAGCCTGTTGTGGCAGGTAAAGTTTAGATATCCAGTCCCAGTGTGTGTATTTGGTCTGACGCTGTAGTTAAGGGAAGCTGTCTCTGCACAGCCCTCAGCCAGCGCAACAACAGCTGCTGGAAAGAGTGCTGGTTAACTGAGCATAGATCAGCTGTGAATTCTGCATTGCAAAACTACCCGGTTTTAATACCTCTCCAGTGCACCCTCTGCAGAACCAGGCAGAGGGCAGCAAAGGTCTCCTTGAAAACCCTGTGCCTGCCTTGCTGTCACAAGTTTCAGAGATTCATAGAATAACAAGGTTGGAAGAGACCCATTGGATCATCGAGTCCAACCATTCCTACCAAACGCTAAACCATGTCCCTCAGCACCTCATCCACCCGTGCCTTAAACACCTCCAGGGAAGGTGAATCAACCCCCTCCCTGGGCAGCCTGTTCCAGTGCCCAATGACCCTTTCTGTGAAAACATTTTTCCTAATGTCCAGCCTAAACCTTCGCTGGTGGAGCTTGAGGCTATTCCCTCTCATCCTGTCCCCTGTCACTTGGGAGAAGAGCCCAGCTCCCTCCTCTCCACAACCTCCCTTCAGGTAGTTATAGAGAGCAATGAGGTCTCCCCTCAGCCTCCTCTTCTCCAGGCTGAACACCCCCAGCTCCCTCAGGTCTCACTATGATGTGCTGGAGCGCGTTACATGTTCATTTGCCATCAGTACGAGACTGCTTGAGGATGGGAAGAAGCTGCTGTACGCAAACACTGAGATTCAAATGCTACAGTCCGATGTCCTCAGCAGATTCTTGGACACCAGCAAAACGCAGAAGCTGCAGGTTTCTAGGTTACTAAGTACATGGATATTATTCGCTGTGACCATGCTGGTCTCCCCTCTGATCAAGAGGAGAAGTCTATAATTTTCTCTGTAGTCTCCCTGGCATAAGGGAACGCAGCCCTCTGAGCAAGCTCCCAAGTAAATTACCACATTAACCCTTATTTTCTCTAGGTGAGACAGTGGCAGTAGATCAGGCCCTGATGTTGGAAAAACAATATAATGATACAATTTGAAATGTGGGAATCGCATCTGCAGGGCTTAGAAACAGAACATTTGTTCCATTTACGCTGCCGCTCTCCTTTCCTTGCTGTTATCTGCAGCCAAGAAAAAAGAGAAAACATTGCTATAATTGAAAAAAAAACCCTACCAAACACCCCCTAAATCCAAAACAAACCTAAAAATATGGAATAGAATAATTCTGGCTATTGTTCATCAATTTGGCTTGCTGTCTTTTTCTTTTTTTTATCCATCTTTGCAGGTGAGCTTCTGCAGGAGGGGAGTCAGGACTGAAAATTACTTGCTTCTTATCTTCATGATGTGTTTGACAGGGTGTTTAACATACAGCTGACCAAAATGATTCTCCTTGAACAATGCTGTCACTTGATCAAAGAAAGCCCAATATTCCACCAATCTGAGGAGTAGAAAATGTCTCAGTGGATCAACCCAGAGCATTTAATCATAGAATCACAGAACAATCAGGTTGGAAGAGACCCACTGGATCATTGAGTCCAACCATTCCCATCAACCACTAACCCATGTCCCTCAGCACCTCATCCACTCACCCTTTAAACTCCTCCAGGGACAGAGGCAGAGGACTCCTCTTTCCATCCTTCCCTTTCTGAAAGTTGTGCTGAGCATTGACTCTGTAGTGGGTTACACTGCAAGTGCAGATGTTGGAAAGATGATTTTCATGTTAAGGACAGGCCACAAGGAACGTAATATATTATTTTTTTTAGAATTTTCTTGTGTCTGTCTGTGGCAACCTGTGTTGCTCCCCATTGATGCCTGTTTGACTGCGTGTTTGGTTGTGAGTACCTGCTTTGCTATATGCATCTAGTGGCATTTTCAGGCTTTAGGAAATCCTGTATTTAGTACCATTCATGGTTTTAGGTTGGTCTCTTTATAGAATTGCATTACAAATTCCATTGCTCTTTGCTCATATATTGTGTTATTTACAGAATCCCCACTGGCAGGGTGGAAGTTGCTAATGGCACGGGTTGTCCTCAGTTTCTCCTCACCTTTATCACCCAGTGAGTATATTCAGACTTATTATACCACTAGAATTTGCACAGGACCAAATACTGCATGAATAATGTATCCGTTGTGTTTCCTGTGACATCTGAGGTGCTGAGGGCCATGGGTTAGCGTTTGATAGGAACGGTTGGACTCGATGATCCAGTGGGTCTCTTCCAACCTGCTGGAAGATGATGGTTCTATGATTATATGATCTTCATTTTATTGTCTGGGTGCTGCATAAGAGGTGACAACTGAATCTTCACGGATCCAGGTACCATCACCCTGATTTTGCTAATGGGGAAACAGTCCTTATAGCTCCAATGCCAACGTTGACAAACACCCTTTTGTACTGCACTGAATAAGCTTAGGGTCTGATTCTTGCCGCAGCTTTAGCAAGTTTTAGCATTTGTGTAGCAATATATGAAAATAAGATAAAATTCAATATCTGTATTCAAAGCACAACTGCAGTGGCTGCAAGTTGTGAGTACATTATGCTTCTCCAGACCTGAGCTTTGGTGTCTGAACGCAGACATCCATTAAGTGAATGTGTAATTGGCAGCGGGTACATCTGAACAATAGGGACTGTGACTTGCCCAGCAGTGCGCAGGCATTCAAGATGAAAAGCCAGCTCTCAAAAGTGGTTTTCTGCTGGCTTGGCCAGACGATTTTTCCTGCTATTCTCTGCCTATTCATGACAGCATCATGTCAGAATTCAGCATCAGACAGATGAAGACTGAGACAATAGACAAAGCTTTTTGTAATCTGGATTTGTTCAGGGGGCAGGGACTGCCAGGCACGGTGCTGTGGATGACACATGTCACGTAATTACAGAGTTTTCTGCACACTAATATCTGAACTGGACTATACAGTAAGAAAAACAGTCTTTGTTCTTAGATATTCTTAGATATGTTCTTAGATATATATGTGGACGAGGTGCTGAGGAGCATGGTTTAGTGTTTGATAGGAACAGTTGGACTCGATGATCCAGCGGGTCTCTTCCAACCCGGTGGTTCTATGATTCTATATTGATGTCCACCTTTCACTGAACTTGAAAAAGAAATTCAGGCAGACATGTGGAATCATTCAGTTAGCTTGAAATTAAAATATACTGGGAAGTTGCATTCCTACATGTGCAACTAGTACTGCTGGCTCTGATACAGTTATACTGGGACCTGTATTTAAGAGGACACAGAGCTTTGTTACAGCGCTCAGTTGACAAGCAATGATTTCTTGCTATTTCAGCCTTGGGATCTACAATTCCTGTGCTCTTGCCTAGCTGCGAGTTAAGCACAAGTTTTGAAAGCTTGAGTTAAAAAACAAAAAACCACCTCCCCCATTTTTGAAAACAGAATTAAAAGGTTTTTGGTTCTTTTAAAACTTTCCAGACCACTATTTTAAACAGTTATATGATCATTCTGTTTATAAGAGCAGTGCCATTATTTTTTCCAGTTGTAGATGAGGTTTTCCTGAATATGAGGCTTTTTTTCCCCCCCAAATCGATTGTTTGCACTACCCATCTGTGATCCCAGTTCTCATTCAGTCATGCAGTTCTCTCTTTTACATCCATAGACTGAACACCATGAGGATCTCTGGGGGTAAAACACGAACTGATTAAAAGTAGCAAATGTGTCGTATGATTTTGACCATTTTGCTCAGAAGGTTTTGCCTTAAAACAGATCAGACAGGGCACATTGGAGGAATAACGTCTGCTGTGCTGGAGGAATTTGCTTGTGACAGAATTAATGACATTCTTCTCGGTCTGGAACATGTTATTAAAAGTGGGTGAGGAAAAGATGAGCGGTAAAATAAGAGCATATGTGATGTACATATTTAACAGGGTTAAATGTCTCTAGGAAGGACTGGTAGAAAAAAAGTTTGGCCTTCACATTGCTGCAGGCAATTTTTTTTTGAAGAGACAAGTGGAGAAAACCAGCTGTGAAATGTGAGCAAACATCGTCCTCTGACCTTGGTTTGTGTATGCTGATTGCACAGTTTCTGGAGTTATGATATGCAAATATGCAAATACAAACACTCACGCTGTTTTGTCTCATGGTTTCTGAAAGAACAAAGCAGGCAGTGAGATCTCCTCACGAAGCCAGGCAGGAAATACCAAGTGCAATCGCATAAGAAAGAGCGCTACTGGTTTTATAAATATTTCATAGAAGAGAGAAGGACATATTCATTAGTAACAAAGCCTGTGAGGCTCATCGATCAGTGAAGAGATCTTATTCTTCCCATTTACAACTGGATTTTCTTTCCAACTTGGGCTTTCTGGGAGGTGATCCAACTCAACCAGGTTGTAAATCTGCGGGATATCTTCACTTTGGAGAGGTGCCAGCTACTGAAGTTTGAGAGGAGGGGAAACACTTGGCTAACCCACAGCAAACAAGCTGCCGTGTGAGCTGTGCCTATTTCTGGGAAGTCACAGCAAATGCAAAGGGTGAGATCACTTTGATGAACAGTAGAAACCGTCCGGGAATACTCAACTGTCCTTTTCTGTGCTTGTCCCTGCTGTTTCCAGCACTGCTGTGCCAATGTTAACTGCCTCCCACAGGGGACAGGACGAGAGGGAATGGCCTCAAGCTCCACCAGGGGAGGTTTAGGCTCAACAATAGGAAAAAAAAATTCACGGAAAGGATCATTGGGCACTGGAACAGGCTGCCCAGAGAGGTGGTTGAGTCACCTTCCCTGGAGGTGTGTAAGGCACAGGTGGACGAGGTGCTGAGGGACATGGTTTAGCGTTTGATAGGAATGGTTGGACTTGATGATCCGGTGGGTCTCTTCCAACCTGCTTGTTTTTCCCACTCCCTACTTTTCTCCAATTGCATAACAGTTCTTCTGTCTTGGAGGATACTTCTTTTCTCCTCTGTTCCTAGGTCTATAACTGCAACCTTGTGTTGTCCCATGCACGTTCAACGTCCCCAGCCTGTGCCATAAATCCTCACCCCCAGCTGCCGCACAAAACCAGCAGCTGCAGAAATGCTGACAGGGATAATATGTAAAGTGATGGATGTTTAGGATGATACACATTGTTTCCTGTGCTAGAAGATGGCTTTCGTGGTTTATATGGGAAACTATGGGTCCTCTCCCAGCAATCTTCGTGCAAGCAATAAAATTTCTCGCAGCTTATCTATAAGAGGAGCAAAGGTTTTAACCTCAAGTGGTATTTCTCAATCCCTTTTCATAGAATCATAGAATCATAGAAACATAGAATCATAAGGTTGGAAGAGACCCACCAGATCATCAAGTCTAACCATTCCTATCAAACACTCAATTTTAACTCAATGCCTACAGAACACTTTTTTTTTTCGTAAAAAGGATGTCTTGGTCATTCCTACTGTAAGACACAAGCAATAACATAATAATTTGAACAATAAATACAAATTATGTCAAATTTTTCATATTTTTTTTTCCTCCTGTTTAAGTTTGGGAATGCATCCATATACTGCTGTTACTTCATATGCAATTGGTTAAGAAAATTCTGTCTAAAGGACTGCATTTTCATCGCCAGTATCAACTGCTAATATCCTGCATATTAATTTGTTACACAGAGTCAATAGCTACCACCCAACTTAACCTTTGATCCATAAATACTTGTTGAATAATGAAAGCTGCTGAGTGTGCTTGTCGTCTTTCCTGAAAGTCACACTAGCAGAGTTGTTATAGGTGCTGGAAGTTACTTCCCGGAGGCAGGCGCTGAATGGCAAAGCCATAAACAGCATTGTCCAAGTGCTTTCTTCATAGAGGATTTGGATAAATGTGGAGGGAGGGAGATATTGCTTAGACGTGTCCCGTCCCTCGCCACCCCTCAGGGAACTGGCTGAAAACTCAGAAAAACAGCAAAGAACCAGCACAGAGGCAGATACTGAGAGAAAAGGCAGAAAGACAGAGCTTATTGGGGCACAGTCCTAGCTGTAAGATCAATTATAAAGAGAATTTCTTGCCACAACCAGTGTGTAACCCTCAGCCCCCCCTTTTCTCTTCATATCGGCACATCACAAGGGTAAGCCGTGCAAGTCCCCATCATTCAAATCTCCTTGGAAGCAGGAGGAAAAAACTTCCATTAACAGGGAATAAAGGCATGAGTCAGACTTCTGGCCACAGCACTTTATACACGGCTAATTGTCACATTGCTACGTTAGCAAAACAGATGTCCTCTGTTAGCAGCTTAATGCAGTCAGTGCAGTACTTCAAAAAGCTGCTGTCCCTGTCGCCGTGCTGGAGATTTAGGAGTCTGTGTGTGTGAGGGAGGGTTAATAAGCTGCTGTGCTATTGCTTGATTCTTTTTTTTCACCCCCCTTAAGATATATAAAATCAAATGCAGATACGTCACTTAAATCTTTCTTCAAAGTAGTTTTGGAGACTTATTTAGGTTGCTAAGTCAACCTCTCAGACCTGAAATTAGGAATAATTTTTTCACCGAAAGGGTCATTGGGCACTGGCTGAGGCTGCCCAGGGAGGTGGTTGACTCGCCTTCCCTGGAGGTGTTTAAGGTGCGGGTGGACGAGGTGCTGAAGGACATGGTTTAGTGTTTGATAGGAATGGTTGGACTCAATGATTTGGTGGGTCTCTTCCAATCTGGTTATTCTATGATTCTATGAAATGTTACAGAAAATAACCCTGATTGAGAAGAATCCTATGAGGAATGATGATGTAATTATAAGACATCGAACTGTCAGCCACAGTTTCAGGTTTGGTCAGAGGATGTGTTATCCTCACATGGTTTTGTGCCATCGTGACCCCCTATAAAGCCCATGTGGCTGTTGCTATCTCAGCCTTCTCCTTGTTTCTATCTCCTGTTGCTTCACTTCTGTTTGCCACACCCTAATTAAAGACTTCAGGGAATTGTAAATACCTGATTGTGAAGGATTTACCATGGGAAGCGTAAGACGGAGATAGGCAATGGGGTTAGTACAGCCCCACTAATACCAACATGGTATAATGTATTGCTACAAGTTGAGTGTAGCAGTCAGAATAAATCATTGAGTTGTGCTGATTCTGCCTTTCATGTTTTGCATTTAAACTCCTACCATGTAAATTTAGGGGTATTAATACTTCCCCGATTGGCAAGCTTGCCCCATTACATATTTGAAATATAAATAATTCTGTAGTGCTGTGTAATTTCTTGCCTTCATTTGTAGGCATAGATATCTTTGCCCTGACTGATCTAAAATGTGATTAATAACATTAAAGCACTCTGAGATATTTGTTGGAATGTGAACTAAAGAAGGGAAATCATTGCTTATTTTTAGTATTCTGTAACGTACCTTGGAGTTAGAGTTATAGGTGAGAGTTTTTTGAGGTTTTCTGTTAATTTTGTTCTTCTTAACGCTATTTTAGAAGAATACACATTGTAAACTCCTGGATGTCTTTGTTTTGAAAATATGAGATATTTAAAGGCAAATTCAGGGGGGCATCACGTTGGTCTTGCAACCTTTTAGCCTTGCAAACTTTATTTGTTAGCTTGTTTGTTCCCTGTTGTACATTTCTGCTACTTTTCTTGCTTTAACTTTGCGTCCGGTTCCATTATCCCATGTACAGTGAAATCCTCAAGGTTTCCAGCTGTCATTTTTGCTAACTGTTGTGAACTTCTATTTATCTTTATTTTGGCACCTAAACGTGACTTTTTCCTTGTGCGGTTGGTTTTTCCCTACTCCTATGTCAATAAAATTATTTTTACCTGTTGTCAGTACAAACTTTCTGTGTTTCCCCACCTATTCACTCTTTAATTATAATTCTGGATGTTAACTTTGGGGTATTTTTTTAATGATAAGCTATTATGATGCACACTTTTGTGTGTTTAATTTCTGTCTGAACATTGTGAGTGTCTCTTGTGGAGCTCAATAGTTTAGCTCAACTTAAAAGTGCTCTGTTATCAGTGTCTCATCACTGTGCTTCTCATTATTCTCAGCAGTCATTAGCAGTGCTGTGGAGAAACCGTTACCAGATGTTGAGATGATAACATCAGTATCGCATAGAAACATAGAATCCTAGAATCATAGAATAACCAGGTTGGAAGAGACCCACTGGATCATCGAGTCTAGCCATTCCCATCAAACACTAAACCATGTCCCTCAGGACCTCGTCTACCCATCCCTTAAACCCCTCCAGGGAAGGTGAATCAACCCCCTCCCTGGGCAGCCTCTGACAGTGCCCAGTGACCCTTTCTGTGAAAAATATTTTCCTAATGTCCAGCCTGAACTTCCCCTGGTGGAGCTTGAGGCCATTCCCTCTCATCCTCTCCCCTGTCACTTGGGAGAAGAGCCCAGCTCCCTCCTCTCCACAACCTCCTTTCAGGTAGCTGGAGAGAGCAATGAGGTCTCTCAGCCTCCTCCAGGCTTGCCACCTTTTTTGCTTGCGCTTCTCTCAGACATTTCTGAAAATATGCTATTTGTGGGCTTTGAATTTCTCATTTTTTCCCAAAATTTTTCTGTACATCCTCACTCACTCACTGTCAACAACAGCGCAGTGCCTACCGCCCTACAAAAAGGATCCTAATGTAAGAATGTTGTTTTCAGCCTCTTTTGTAAAAATGGAAATTTCTTTTTCTGTCAGGCTTCAGAATTTATCTTCTAACATCTTTTTTACTCATTTTTTTCCTGTTGATTTTCTTAACCCTTGTGATTCTGCTTGCATCCTGAGGCTTGTTAAGCAGAAATTATGGATGTGATCTCAGGTATCTTGAATAATTCATCCATCTGTTCCTTACACAGAGGAATCATCTGCTTTCTCATAACTTCTTTCAGAGAACATCAAGTTACTGTTGTCTTTGGCAAAAATCTCTGCATGAAAAGTTCTTGCAGCAATGGGGTTCAGGGATCCCACGACAATTTCTGTTGTCTTGCTCTGGTTTTATTTTGGATACTAAGGTCGTGTTCAATGCGCCCAGTTACCAGGCACGTTCCCGCTTGGGACTTTTGTGATTTTTTTGGAGGTAATTGCAGGCAAGGAGTTAAAAAGCACAGCAATAAATTGTGCGATTTCCCTGTCTAAATATTACAGATTTGAAGCCTCACTAAGAGCAATTGGCTGCTACTTTGTCTCCAGCCTATGAACAATTCTTGTGCTTTGGAGAGCCTCATTCCTGACTTTATTACCAAATGCCTTACGGTTTAATCTTAGTAATTAAGCGTCAATATCTGTGAGCTGAAATTAAACCACCGCTTGCTCAAGGATATCAGGACCAAACTTGCTTGATTGTCACATCACCTGCACAGCTTTATTTTTGCAAGTCTTGTGCTAATCTTACTTTACAGTCCACTTCTATGTTGGCTAAAAATCCTATTGAAACTTTGGCTTCCTGATAACTTTCATTAAAACTTGTTCTTTGTTCCCTCCGAGTTCGCTTCTTTGAACTGCTTTCTACTTGGGTTACTTTTAGGAAACTTGAGCTTTCTGCCAAAAATATAAACTCAGTGACTATTGCAATAACATGTCCAGAAGAGGAGACATCAGACAGGAACAGGTCGTTGTCAACGAGAGATGCCTCAGCCTGTTTCTTTTTCTAGATCCGGTGACATCAAGCACTGGTGTAAGTGACCATCCATGCATGTGTGTCTCAGACAGCTGGAAAATTTGGAAAACACTGAAAAAGGAAAGGCAATGGTGATATCTGATAGGACGGACTGCTGGCTGGCTCATTTGGCTTCACTCTGCTTCTCTCACCGGTGATCTTATTCCAGTTAAATCTGACCCACGTTTGGAAAGAGGTGAATTCGTTTACTGATGTCAGTAATACAGCAAGTATGAAATGTCTAAACAACAGCAACGGAATATCAAACAAACAGATAAGAGATGAATGTAATTGTATTTAGTCCATGCATGGAATTTACGTAATTCAGCATTTCTGCTGACTATAGCTGTCTGCACAAACCTACTTTCCTTCTATTTTTTTCTAAAGGTTTCAAGTGTCATATTTTGGATTGGCTGAACAATTTTGTCTGATATTATTTTGCCATTTCCAGCCTTGCAGCGGCATTTTTACCTGACTTGCACTGGTTTTAGCAAAGCCATGGAGCCCATCTCAGCCTGCTTCCCACACATGCTGTCTGTGTTTCATTGGTTTTTCACAGATAAGGTAATAAAAACACACTTTTCTACTCTGACTTCCCTGTACAATGCAGGCATGTAAATACCTACGATAGCTGCTAGTCTGGCCAAATGAAGGAGATGGATTGATAGCTCTGAGTCATGTTATTTTCTTATGTTTCCAGGTTTGCAAAATACTGCGTTTATGGATGTGTTGGAGGGCAGAGCAATTTCTTGTTTGGACTTGTACTTCATCTTTGGTGAAGAAACCTCCTCTTTGCAATGTGAAATGGGACACGCAGTGTTTTCCCCCATCGGTGTTTCAAATTAAGTGTGAATCCCTTTGTTATCAGAGGGCAGGTTTTTTTGTGTGTTCTGTAAACTTATTGATGACTGGTAATAATAGCCAGGGTTCTGTCTCTTGTCCTGGGACAGGACAAGAGGGAATGGCCTCGAGCTCCGCCAGGGGAGGTTCAGGCTGAACATTAGGAAAAAGTTTTTCACAGAAAGGGTCATTGGGCAGTGGCAGAGGTTGCCCAGGGAGGGGGTTGAGTCACCTTCCCTGGAGGGGTTTAAGGGACGGGAGGACAGGGTGCTAAGGGACATGGTTTAGTGTTTGATAGGAATGGTTGGACTTGATGATCCGATGGGTCTCTTCCAACCTGGTTGTTCTATGATTCTATGATTCTATGATTCTATAAACTGGGAAGGAGGAGGATTAGAAAGAGATTGTATGGAGAGCAGGATTTTATGATTCAATTCTGGTGGCACTTTAGATTCTGCCAACCACTTTTGTATCATCACGACTGTCTCAGACCAATCCCCTTCATGAACAGCCTTTCCCCTAGATGACCTCCTCTGTCATACACCTGTCCCTGCTTGGATACCTGCACTGTCTCCAGCGGTCAGTGCTCTCCTCAGAGCTGTGAGGAACCCCTGGGCTCAGCTGCAGACCACTGGCACTTCATGGCTGCTGATTAGCTCTTGGCTCCTCCTGCAGCACACAGATGGAGCAGATTTTAATCAGCTGGTTTTCCCTTTTGCAAAAGAAGGGCTAGCTGGAGGCATAAAGCCCAGGAGGATTGCAGAGTGGGGCTGTTTACATTATGAGGTACGAATGTTTGGGGTTGGATGTGATACAACATAAAACGCTTAAGTTTTCTTTCTTTTTGCTGCAGTGCCGCTGCAACCTGTGTGTGGAAAAGAAAATCACTTCCCTCCGGGTAAGAAATACTGGCTGCTGAAAGTCTCATTCTCAGAAAAACATCAGTCTCTTTCTGCTTCTAGCTACAATTATATTCATGGGGATGATGTTTTCAGCCAGTGGGTAGCAGGTGCAGTGTCTGAGATGTACGGGGTTTATCTGTTTATTTTCTGGCATCTTTTCATCTTAGGGCTGGCAAAACCTCATGGTTACATATATACTTTGTAGATCCCGCTGATCATTCTGAATGGATACCAAGTAGTGAAGGTCAGCAAGACTCGGCATCCTGAAGGTGTTTCCAGGAGGATGGTGTTGCCTTCCATCAGAGCAATGGCCAAAGGAAAAGGTGAGATTTTTCTGGTCAGAAATACCACACAGGAATGTTGATGTGGCAAATCACTCCACCTTGCTAGACTCTCTACCTCCCATTCAGAACGCTCTTCCATCAGATACTGTCCAAGTCCTTCCTTAGACCTTGAAAATAGCTTAATCTTTCCTGTGATGTTTTTTATACTTTGGGCACACTCCAAATCAGTTGGTTTCCAGGTGACCATTCTGCTGTGTTCACAATGTGTAAGATCTGAGCTAAGAACACAGCAGTCTTGCCCTCCTCACAGAATAATCCAATTAGCTGCACGTGTTTTTGCTGTACACTACATGAATACAAAGCTTGTATATACTCTAGGTAACCATATTGCCAAATGCCTTCTATCTTGAACAAGAGACCATAAGACCCCCCTTCAGAAGTCTCATTGCTGCGTTCACAGCCACTCTTAGACCATTGGGGAATACCCTTTGGTCATGACGGTGCTTCTGATACAGGAAAACTCACTTTCCCTTAATGTATTTTGGCAGTTTGCAGTCTTTTCTTCCCCTGGATTTGCTATCCCAAAGTAAACACAGATTAATGTCTGAATTGGATATTTCCTCTATGTAGAAGATAAAGGGAGTCAANAACCTCCCTGGACCTGCTGGTCACACCGTTTCTGATCCAAGCCAAGATGCCATTGGCCTTCTTGGCCACCTGGGCCACTGCTGGCTCTTGTTCAGTCACTGTCAACCAACACCCTCAGGCCCTTCTCCTCCAGACGCTTTCCAGCCAGGCTTCTCCTAGTCTGTAGCTCTGCATAGGGTTGTTGTGCCCCTAGTGCAGGACCCGGCATTTGGCCTTGTTAAACCTCATCCCATTGGACTCTGCCCAGCAGTCCAGCCTGTTCAGATCCCTTTGGAACCTCCCTACCCTCCAGCAGATCGACACTTCCACCCAGCTTAGTGCCATCTGCAAACTTGCTAAGGGTGCACTCGATGCCTTCATCCAGGTCATTGATGAAGACATTGAACAGGGTTGGACCCAGCACTGAGCCTGGGGAACCCCACTTGTAACTGGCCTCCAACTCCGGTAACTCCTCACTGGCACTGATTGAACCCAAGACCGAGATGGTTTAACCGTACAGCTGGTGGTGACAGCCAAGTTCAGCTGGAGCTTTGTTAAAATCAAAGTGTTGTTGTATTCTTGAATGCAAATAACTTTTGGAAAAGATCCATATGTTGGAGTCGAGTGGAGCTGTCTGTAAATACTACCATAAATTTAGGGTTGGTATTGTATGAAGACTGAAAGTGCTTCAATTTTAGAATTTAAACCATTTGTAATTAAGTCACTGTGGTACATCTGAACTTCCTGAATTGAAAAGGGAAGAGAATGTTATTAAAAAGAAATGAGAACTACTGAATATCAGGCTGAGCTGGACCGTGCCTCATAGCTCTGACAGTGGTCTACACAACCCAGTATCTGCAGGCTTTCTGGGCTGGAAGGGAAAACAGGACAGTAAGGGGTTTCACAAAACAATAATCACCAGAAATAACCCAACCTCTTATTCCATGCACAAAATCACTCTTCCAGGGCCTCCTTTCCAGCTTTATCTGCACTTGTCCTCCACCTTACCCTCCCACTCCTACTCCTCTCCACTAGACCTGCTATAGATGGTGCCTCTTATTGCCTCTATCCACTCCTCTTGTCATCTTGCCACTCACTGAAGAAGCTTAATGATAAGATGTATGTGAAGAACTGGAATATTACATCCATTACAGATTGCAGCTGTACTTGGTAGTGTTGATAGAGAGCTTCCTGGTGATGAGGCAGGACTGAGGAGTGGAGGAAGGTGGAAAGAACCAGTGATTTACTGCCTATTTCAGT
>WAAB01003415.1:6628-34734 GCA_013389865.1 Piaya cayana | reverse complement strand
AGAAGAGGAGGCTGAGGGGAGAGCTCATTGCTCTCTGCAACTGCCTGAGAGGAGGTTGTGGAGAGGAGGGAGCTGGGCTCTTCTGCCAAGGGACAGGTGACAGGACGAGGGGGAATGGCCTCAAGCTCCACCAGGGGAGGGTCAGACTGAACATCAGGAAAAAATATTTCATGGAAAGGGTGATTGGTCAGTGTCCGAGGCTGCCCAGGGAGGGGGCTGAGTCCCCTTCCCTGGAGGGGTTTAAGTGCCGGGTGGCTGAGGTGCTGAGGGCCATGGGTTAGTGATTGATGGGAATGGTTGGACTCGATGATCCAGTGGGTCTCCTCCAACCTGGTGATTCTGTGAGTCTCTGACCAGCTCCAACTGCACTGTGAACACTGCACACAGGCAGCAGAGCTGCACGTTCAGACCGGCTCCAGCCTGGCTGTTCCCAGCCCCACGTCATCCCCTTCTCCAGGTTTCTCCTGCTAAAACCAAGCGTTGGGGTCTGTCTTTTCTCTGACAACTTTCAACTGAAGTGGAACAGGGAGGACTCCCCTGCACGTCGGCTGCAGCAGGACAGTGGGATGAGGCCCCCCGGGTGCATTTGATGGGAGCCAGACCCGGGGCCCTGCTGGGAGTTCCTTTCGTACCGATTTCTCTGCGATTTACAGAGAAGCCCAATCTTTTTCGCAAACCATCCCAACCACGCAAGGAATGGGGTGTGGGGATGTTTTGAAATGCGCTCTTGGATGGCTGACAGCTCCCACCCAGCTCCCTCCGTGCTCGCTGCTTCGTGCTTTCCGGGTGCCCTTGTCTCTGCTAAGATCAAGCAGGCAGCGATTCCGATAAGGGGGTTAGAGAGAAAACAGATTACAAGGAGCAAACAGCCAATGCTCACATAACGCAGCTCAGGGAATGCAAAAATAAGAGTTTTACCCCTCCAGACTTAAAGAGTTTCAATCAGAGTGAATCTGCCTGGCGGTCAGGGCCAGGAACGATTGTTGTGTGTGATCGCAGCACGCGAGGCTGCACCTGCATCCGTCTGAGCGTGAACAGACACTGAGGGACGGGGTTGAAATATAGGGGTGAAATATTGGGGGGGTCTTTCCTCCTCGGGATGGGATCAACCCGCTCTAGGAGAGGGAAATGGAAACACCGACCCTTCCCAGAGCCGAGTGGTGAGCAGCAGGCGCAGCCGAGGGGCCGTTTCCACCTGTCGGGTGGGTTTTCAGCCAGCGCAGGGTCCTTGCTTCAGCCAAGATGTGACCCCCAGGTTGCTTTTTACCCCACTTAAGGCCTTATTAAGGACTGAGAAGCTTCTACCAGGGTGGGCGTTGGTGCTTCTGGCTTCCAAACAGGCGTTTGGTGTTGAAATTCAGTCCCGCCAACTCCCGAATCCTCGCCTTGCTCCAACCGGGATCCCCCCCCAGGACCTCGTGAAGTCGGGGGGGGCTTTTCCCAGGACCCTCCTGCTGTCGCTGCCCTAGATAAACGTGTGTGTTGTATAACATGCCGAGCGCGCTCCGGATCCCAGCGTGGGCGAATCAATCCTGCCGGGGAGCTGGATTCGCCGCTCAGGTCGGAACACGTCCCGGAGGTGTTTGTTGCCGCGAGGATGAGCTGGCTGCCCGGGGAGCGTGTGCGGATGGAGGCCTCCTGTTCCATCCAGACTCCACCCCACCTCCATGCCCTCAAAATTAGGTTGGGGAAAGCGCTGATGAGGGGGGCTGAGCGTGATCTGTTTGTGGGAGCAAAGCCGCTCGGGTCTGGCCCCTGAGAGGGGTGAACACCGTGCGTGCTGCTCGGTTTGAGGTTTCCCCCCGGGCGAATCTGAGGCTCAATGAATTTCAGGATATTTTTAGCGCCTTGTAGTCCCACTGCTTTAAAAGAAAGATATTTGGAATCGTTTGTTTTTGTGTAACGCGCGAGTTTTTTGGGGGAGTCGCAGTGTTTGAGTGGCTTCTGCTTTGGTTTGAACGGAGAGAGCGACTGTTCTTCCACCCTAGAATCACGGAGTGGTTTGGGTTGGAAGGGACCTCAAAACCTACTGAGTTCCGACCCCCTGAGGTGGGCAGGGACACTTCCCGCTGGATCAGGGGCTCCGAGCTCCATCCAACCTGGCCTTGAACCCCTCCAGGGAAGGAGCAGCCACAACTTCTCCGGACAACCTGGGCCAGGGGCCTCCTCACCTTCGCAGTAACCAACTTCTTCCTAATATATCATCTAAACCTCCCCTCTTTCAGCTTGAAACCGTTCCCCTTCCTCTTATCACTCGTCTCACCCCTTGTCTCATCTTTCAAAGCCCAGAAAAGGCTCCGCGTCAGCGTTCTTTGGTTGATAGTCAGTGTCCTTCAGCCCCACCACACGTATCCGATGCAAAGGAACTGAGAATCACAGAATCACAGAATCACCGGGTTGGAAGAGACCCAGCGGATCATGGAGTCCAACCATTCCCACCAAACACTAACCCATGTCCCTCAGCACCTCGTCTACTCGTGCCTTAAACACCCCCAGGGAAGGTGAATCAACCCCCTCCCTGGGCAGCATCTTCCAATCGCTTTGGCTAAGCAATGAGGCTCTGGGAGGGTCGAAACCCCAATTCCTGGTGTTTTATATCCCCCTTTTTAAACTGTGACTCTTTCCACTCCGCGTGTGTTGGTGGGGCAGGTCCAGGGGGTCGTTGTTTGTTGGGTGGCGGAGGTTGTTGGCCAGGGAAGATCGTGGTGTTTGCGCTGGGACGTTGCCAGCCTGGGAAACGTTGTCGAGAAAGGAGGTTTTGGCACCCTCGGCGTTGATCTCGGGGGCATAGAGGCTTGTAAAGCTGGTCTCATGGGCTTTGGGAAGCCGGGAGATGCGGGAGTTGGGTTTGCTCTTGCTGAAAAAAACCACAAATCCCATTTCCCTGAGCAGAAGTTGGGCCCTGACGGCACCGACCTTCCTTCGCTGGAGGAAGGTGGGTGCCGGGGGAGTCCTGCGGAGGAAAGAGGGATCCCCCTTGCCCCGCGGGTTCCCCTCGCAGCCTGCCCTGACCCTCTCCCCGGCGTTCCCAGCCCCGTTTGCTTTCTGCGTCAGAGCCCCCGCCGTGAGTCACAGCTGGGATTCCTCGGCTCTGAAGCGGTTCCTTCTCTGTTTTCCCTTCTCTCCCTCCCCCTCCGGGTGCTGAGCTTATTTTTTTTTTTTTCCACCGCCTTGAATGGCAGGGTGTTGCCCCTGAGATCTCGCAAACAGGCGCAGGCCCCGGCAGGACCAGGTGAGCCCCGTTCCCATTGTGTTATGAATACCTGGCCCGTTGCCACGGGGCTGCGGAGCCAATCCCGGGCACCCAGACCTGCTGAGCTCGGGCGTTTTGCTCCTCTCGCTTCGCCGAGATGGACAGTTTTAATCTCCTCTCGGCAAGAGCCGTGTTTTCGCGCTCGCTTGGCCCGCTGCGATATCCCAGTTCCCACGCTTCGCAGCTTCCCAGGGTGCCGAGCAGGGGTGGAGGGCTGAGCAGGCAGCTGAGCGGCTGGACTGCCCGTCCTCGCCTCTGATTCATCCCCGTCCCGGCTGCCATCTCAAATAGCTCCTCTTGCCCTTCCCGACGGGCCGGGCACTGCCCCAGCTCTCCCGAGCCCCTCTTGGGGGGTCTCAGCTCCCATCAGGTTTGGAAGCCGCCTGGTGTATTTGTGCGCTGGAGAGAGCTGTGGGGCTGGAAGGGAGCGTGGCTGGGTGGGCTGGGCCCGGAGCAGCTCGGTTTCCTGAGAGTGGACAAATGCCGTGGGCTTCTACCTCCTCCAGTGCATCGAGATAGAATCATGGAATCACCAGGTTGGAAGAGACCCATCGGATCATCGAGTCCAACCATCCCCATCAATCACTAACCCATGTCCCTCAGCACCTCGGCCACCCGGCCCTTAAACCCCTCCAGGGAAGGGGACTCAACCCCCTCCCTGGGCAGCCTCTGACACTGACCAGTCACCNGGAGCCGTCCTTAACGCTAGTGGAGGGGATACGATAGCTGAGATGTCAGTGTCAGCTGGGCCCTTCAGGGCCAGGATGGACATCAGGAAAAGTTTTTCACAGAAAGGGTCATTGGACATTGGAATATGCTGCCCAGGGAGGGGGTTGAGTCCCCTTCCCTGGAGGGGTTTAAGGGCCGGGTGGCCGAGGTGCTGAGGGACATGGGTTAGTGACTGATGGGAACGGTTGGACTCCATGATCCGATGGGTCTCTTCCAACCTGGTGATTCTGTGATTCTCTGAAACACCAAGTGGCCAACCCCGTTGCCATTTTCTGTCAGGGTTGGCTCCCTCTGGGCCTGCGTGGAGGATCCGCAGGAATCTGGGCTGGGTGGGGAGCGCCTTGGAGCGGCAGCTGCTCTCTCTGGCTCCGCGGGCCCGCGGGCGGGGGCGTGGGACCTGTCGGCTCTCCCACCCCGTCAGCCCAAGGGCAGCGGGCGCTGACACAACCCTCCTGGAATCTGTCCCGCGCGAAGCAGGAGGAGTTGGCAGGCGGGGACCGAATCTTGGCAGCACAACAAGGGAACGCTGGTTTCTCTGAAATTCTCGGGCTCGTTTGGTCGGGGCGCTGACGTGTGGAGTCAGGGCCGAGCTGGCGTGGGCATCGCTGTGGCCGTGGGGATGGGGCCTGGCCCGAGCAGGGTCTTTCCCACGTCCCTCCGGGCTGGTAGCAGCTCGAGTCTATTTATTTTCCCTAATTTGGGTGCTCCAGGTCGTGGCCAACCTTGTCCTTCATCCCTCCTCTCGCCTTGGGCTGAGGCAGGGAGGTGTGGGACCAGGAGCAGTTGGGTTAGGAAGCTGCTAACCCTGTCGGGTGCTGGTTTTGGTGCTGCTGGGAGTCCCGACTGTGCTGGAGCGACTGACAGAGTCCTCCTGGGACCCTGTTCCCCTGAACCCAAGCCAGGCTGAGGGCATCTCTGAGCTGCAGCTCCCTCAGCAGATCCGGGCAGGCTCCTGCTTGGCCTGGTGGCCAAGAAGGCCAAGGGCATCTTGGCTTGGAGCAGACCCGGCATGGCCAGCAGGACCAGGGAGGTTCTTCTCCCTCTGGACTCGGCCCTGGGGAGACCGAACCTGGAATCGTGGGATCAGTTGTGGGCCCCTCCCCACAAGAAGGATGTTGAGGCTGTGGAGCGAGTGCAGAGAAGAGCAAGGAATCTGGGGAAGGGGCTGGAGAAGAAGAGGAGCGGCTGAGAGAGCTGGGGGGGTTTATGGTGGAGAAGAGGAGGCNTAGTGATTGATGGGAATGGTTGGACTCCACGATCCGCTGGGTCTCTTCCAACCTGGTGATTCTCTGATTCTATGAGACGGGGACTGAGCAGCAGGGACGGCTGCAGGGCAGGAGGTTTCCACATGGCTGGGCTGATGAATAACTGGAAAGAGCTGGAGAAAAAAAAAAAAGGGCAACGCAACCTTGCAGAGGATGACACGGTGCAGCCACCCCAGACCATCTGAAGGGCTGTGGGAGAGGAAAGCACCAACTGGGCCACTGTCTCCGGTGAAGGATTCTTGCCGCACGGGGTAGAATTTCTGCTCCGTTTCGTGCCAGGCTGTGCGTGCGTGTGTGTGTGGAGGTGGCCTCCCCGCCCCCGCGGCAGGTGAGGCCCTGCACACCTGGGGAGGCTGGGCCCTGGCACCGCACCCAGCGCTCAGGTGTTGGCGTCCCTCCCCGGATTGGCCGCGGAGAGAAAAACCTGCCCTTATACGGTCAAAAACGCCAGTGGTGCCGCTCCTCCTCCTCCTCCCCACCGAGGGTGGGTTGATGGGGCATGTTGGCCTCCACCCTTCCCTGCTCTCCTCTCCCTTCTCCAGGTGTCCTGGAGACGATTCCGGGCTTGGCTTTGGAGCCGCCGTGGCTCGCAGCGAGTGGGGCTGGGTTTGTGTCCCCCCCGAGAGCCCGGGAGGAGATGGGTGGGCAGCCGAGGGGACCTTGGGAAGGGGCTGGTGAGCTCTTCAACCTCACGTAGGTAGCAGGGATGGGAGAAACCCCTGCCTGATGGTGAGACCCCTGCCTCGTCCCTGCTTGCGGAACTCCCTGCTGTCAAGAATTTGTTCGGAAAACTAGATTATCCCCCCCCGCCTGGACTCGATCCCGTCTCAGGCAAAAACAATCAGGAGAAACTGAGGCTCGGTTTTGGCCCAAGGAGAAGCAAGGAAAAGGGACTGAAATGCTTGTCTCTGCCCAGGATTGACAAGAGTTCCTTTGCCCGGCGTCTAATTTGTTGCTTCGGCCCCTGGAAACGCTGCGCTGGGCAGCAGGCCTGGGGGGGGATGAGCTCTGAGGAGCCGTCGTTCTCCTCCGAGCTCGTTCTTTTCCTCTTGGAGTCGCTCCAGACGTGAGCTGGAACCAGGGGCAGCAGCTGCGGGACTGGGTAGAGTGGGAGCTCTCGGGAGCTCGAGGCTGTTCTTTCTCGGCCCCAGGGAATCGTTTCCATCTCGCTTCGCACACGTTTAACGACGTGAAACACGGGGAAGGGACTTTTCCCCTCTCTCTGGGACAGGGTGATCTGTGTGAGAGCAGCTGCTCGGGGCCTGGGGCAGGACTAGAGGACCTGCTACTACTTCGAGGAGGGCTGAGACCTTTTTTTTAGTAGAAGCCTGGTGGGTGCTCGCTGCTTCTGCAAAGAGGAGGGAAAGAAGAGGTGGGAGAAGAATCCGAGTCCCTCTCAGATGCAGCAGGATAGCTCTGGCCTAGAGGGGCTGAAGGCTCTGAGTTTCCAAAGAAAAACATCATCCAGCTCTTTATAAAATTATTTTTAATGTTTTCTTACAGGGTTTGGCCCTAAAAGGACAAGTAAAGCGCTGTCTGTGCGGGTCAGAAAGGGTCCGTGGCTGTTTCTAGAGCAGGGCTGAGAGAACAGCCGCAGGTTTAGGTGTCAGTCACCCACACCAGACACCACGGAGGGGGCGGCAGCTTCGTTCCCTGGCCTGGAGGGATCTGATGGAGCGAGGAGTTTGTCACTATGATCATAGAATCACTAGGTGGGAAAGGACCTGAGGGATCGTGGAGTCTAACCGTTCCCATCAGTCACTAACCCATNTTCCTTGCTCTTCTCTGCACTCGCTCCACAGCCTCAACATCCTTCTTGTGCTGAGGGGCCCACAACTGACCCCAAGATCCAAGTCTTTCCCACTGGAATGTGGTGGATGAGGAACTTCTTGGACCTTCTTGAAGCCTTCAGAAGATCTTGCCCAGTCTCTGGTGTCTCCTTTTCACTGCCTAGGAGCTCTTCTCCCTTCCTCTGGGCAGGCCGGGCCTGCTGGGAGGGTTTGGGAGGTGGCAGCTCCAAGGGCTCGGAGGTGTTTGCCGTGGTGTCACCTGCCCAGGAGAGGGAGCCTGGAGCCCACACTTGGCTGCTTGCAGGGACTCGGGGTGCTCAGATGTGGGCTGGGGCTCGGCCTCTCCCTGCTCGGAAGGCAGCGGAGCTGCTCTGCTGCTTCCCTCTGGCTGCTTGGGCTTGTCTCCTGGCCTCCAGCCCAGCTGCTCTTGTGCACAGGCGAATATTTCCCCGACNGCTTCCCTCTGGCTGCTTGGGCTTGTCTCCTGGCCTCCAGCCCAGCTGCTCTTGCACAGAATATTTCCCCTGTGATCTTCCCCGATGGAATCTGCGCCACCAAAATCAGCTCTCACCGCATGGAGGGGGGGTTTATCTGTCCGTGGATGTTACCCGTGGGCTTTTGTCTCACAACTGGGCCCTGTCCTGGACCTCTGATGTCTTCTTCCCCCACCGCGCCTGGGCAGATGCTCCGATCTTTGGCTCCAGATGGGGTTTGAGATCGTCTTCGGGAAGCCTCGTGCGGTTGAAACTGCTATGGCTTTACCTGGAGGTGGCTCTGCTCTGGGTGGCACGGATGGAGGATCAGAAAGATGGAATCGTGCAGTGGTTTTGGGTTGGAAGGGACCTCAAAGCCCACCCAGTGCCACCCCTGCCATGGGCAGGGACACCTCCCACTGGATCAGGGGCTCCAAGCCCCATCCAACCTGCCCTGGAACCCCTCCAGGGATGGAGCAGCCACCCCTGCTCTGGGCAATCTGTTCCAGGNAAATCTCATCTCAATCTCCTCTCTTTCAGCTCAAAACTGTTCCCCCTCATCCTCTTCCTGCACTCTCCAGCTTTCCCGGAGCCCCTTTCCATCCTGGGAGCTGCTCTGAGGTCTCCCTGGGGCCTTCTCGTCTCCAGGCTGGACAACCCCAACTCTCCCAAAGCTGGAACAGGTTTCCCAGGGAATTTGTGTCTGCCCCATCCCTGGAGGGGTGCAAGGCCAGGCTGGATGGGGCTTGGAACCCCTAATCCAGCGGGAGGTGTCCCTGCTCATCTCAAGGGGTCAGAACTAAATGGTCTTTAAGGTCCTTTCCAAGCCAAACTCTTCTGTCTCCGGGACTGCAGTCAGGGCTCCTGGGGGTGTCTCATCAGAGTGGAGCAGAGAGGCAGAATCTTTTCCCTTGACCTGCTGGTCGCACTTCTGATGCAGCCCAGGAGATCTGAGAGTCTTTCTGCTGGTCTCCTGCCCCGTCCCCCCCGAGCCGAGCCCGAGCATGGAGTGGGTAGGAAGGAGCAGAGCAGAGATGCTCCTCAGCTCGGGTTCTCTCTCACCTCTGGGACCCTCACGTGTTTGGATCTCCTCCCTTTGAGAAGGTTGAGAGGGGTTTTTTTGAGTCAGGAGCACCAAGAAAACCCTTATGGCTCTGGAAGGGCCCTTGAGGAATGAGGAGCAGTGTGGAAATGTGGATCCCCAGGCTGGACCTGGGCCATGGGGGTGTGAACACTCCCCTGTGCAGAGGCGCAGGGGGAATTTAGCGAGGAGAAGCTCCGCGGAGGTGAACACGATACCCCCGCGTCTCCTGGAGCGTGTTGAGCTGCTCTGCGATTCGATGCCCCGCGGGAGGCTGGGAATATGGACCAAACCGATTACCCGAGAAGCGATTTCAGCTTCATTTTGCTGCAGAGTTGGACCTGAGACCTGCGGGAGGCTGGGAATATGGACCAACCCCATTACCCGAGACGCGATTTCAGCTTCATTTTGCTGCAGAGTTGGACCTGAGACCTGCGGGAGGCTGGGAATATGGACCAACCCCATTACCCGAGACGCGATTTCAGCTTCATTTTGCTGCAGAGTTGGACCTGAGACCTGCGGGAGGCTGGGAATATGGACCAACCCCATTACCCGAGACGCGATTTCAGCTTCATTTTGCTGCAGAGTTGGACCTGAGACCTGCGGGAGGCTGGGAATATGGACCAACCCCATTACCCGAGACGCGATTTCAGCTTCATTTTGCTGCAGAGTTGGACCTGAGACCTGCGGGAGGCTGGGAATATGGACCAACCCCATTACCCGAGACGCGATTTCAGCTTCATTTTGCTGCAGAGTTGGACCTGAGACCTGCGGGAGGCTGGGAATATGGACCAACCCCATTACCCGAGACGCGATTTCAGCTTCATTTTGCTGCAGAGTTGGACCTGAGACCTGCGGGAGGCTGGGAATATGGACCAACCCCATTACCCGAGACGCGATTTCAGCTTCATTTTGCTGCAGAGTTGGACCTGAGGCCTCCTGGCAGCTGTTCCAGGCGGGCTGCGGTGTGAGGAATTAAGAAGAAACCACGACAAAGCTTTCACCGGGCGCATTTCATACTTTATTATAAACAGCCGTGACCCTGGAGAGCAGGCGTTCTGCTTAGGTGGACGCGGTGGTCGTCGTCTGTCCTATGGGGGACACTGCGATCCGCTCGATGGGGATATTCCAAGAGAAAAATTAACAACTCCGAGGAACTCAGAGTCTGGGAGCAGCGTGGCGGGGGCTGAAGCCAGAGTCTGGCCTCCTAGAAGACAATCCCACAGGGCTCTGTGTGTGTACGAGAGGGCCCGGTCAAGCTGCTCTGAGGCCGGAACATCCTCCCACCCCGCTCGCAGGGGGCTCCTGCGTCTGTGGAATCGGCTGCGGCGGCGTCGGTGAGGGAAAAGCCGCGTGGGAGGTCGAGAGATGCCGAGGCAAATCCTGCTCCTTGGAGTTAGGTGGGAACCACTCACCGTCCCGTTTCTAGGAGCTAACGTGAGTCGGTGAGTGTCTCATTCCCAGGAGCTGCCATGAGCCAGAGGATCTCTCATTTCTAGAACCTACCACAAACCATCAAATGTCCCATTTTTAGAACCCACCATGAACCAGCAAACCTCCCACTTCTAGGACCTACCACAAACCATCAAATGTCCCAGTTTTAGAACCCACCACAAACCAACGAACCTCCCGTTTCTAGGAGCTACCGCGAACCAGTGAATCTCCGGGTGGGACACGTGGAGGTGCTCGTGGCTAGAAAGGCGGCTTACGAAAACAAACATTTAAAGGAGTTTTAGCTTTGCTGGGACGGGAAGGACAGAGGAGCCCACCCCGAAAGCAGTAAAATGAAATACTCCGAAGCGGCCAAGGGGTCCCCCAGTACAACCAGTAGCTTTGTCACCAGACAGGCAGATCCGGGTGTGCGAATCCACCCGGCTCACACCGTTTTCCCCTGCACCTCGGTTCGGAGAGGTGATGCTGCTTTTCTTTGGAGGCCACGCGAGTGTCTCTCGCAAACGGAGACGGAGCAGAGGGGAGGGGGTTTGCGATGCTGGTGAAACAACGGGGCCACCGTGTTAAAGAGCTTCTGCGATTTCGCTTTCCCCTCTACCAGCTTTCCCACAGGTTCATCACCAGGGCTGTAAATGCAAACCCTCTAGAGAGGAAGGTGTTGGCGTGGGTGTCGGAACTTGTGAGCCTCTAAAATCCCGGGTGGAATCTGCTTGTAACTGGTAATGGGGCTGCTAACTGGGATGCTGCAAAGACAAACTTAAGGGACAGCCTGGAGTGGCTTCTCCTCCTTTGTCCCTGAGATGGTGGCTTGAGTTCAGGAGAAAGTGATTTGGCCTCATTTGGCTCCAGGTGCCGTTCGTGGGGTCTGGCGTGAAGGCTGCGGAGCTCCGGTTCTCCTAGGAGCGTTCCTGGGTGGGCTGGGAGCCGAGCTTTGGCCGGNGGGGCAGCCACCCCTGCTCTGGGTAACCTGGGCCAGGGCCTCCCCACCCTCACAGCAAAACATTTCTTCCTCAAATCTCATCTCGATCTCCCCTCTTCCAGCTCAAACCCATTCCTCCTCACCCTGTCCTTGCCCTCCCTGATCCAGAGCCCCTCCCCAGCTTTCCTGGAGCCCCTTTCAATCCTGGAAGCTGCTCTAAGGTCTCCCTCAGCCTCCTCTTCTCCACGATAAACCCCCCCAGCTCTCTCAGCCGCTCCTCTTCTTCTCCAGCCCCTTCCCCAGCTTCGTTGCTCTTCTCCGGACTCGCTCCAGAGCCTGTTTCGTTCACGCTGTCCGAGCGAAACCACTTACGGTGCTTCGGTCGGGAGTGGACGGTGCTGATGACCGTGGGGATGGGTTGCTCCATGCTGTGGATGCAAGGACAGGGGTTGAGGACACGCGTTAAGCTCCGCAGTGCCAGAGAGAACTGGAGTTTGGCTCTTTGGGAGTTTGAGCCGGGTCCTGGGCAAAGCATCAGCTGGAGAGGAGCTGGAACCTCCAGTCTGGGGAGTCTTAAGGCCAAGCTCAGGGCAAGAAGCGGGGCCGAGCTGTACGGGGGCTGCTGGGATTTGTTCTCAAATCAAACCTTTAATACCAGACGGTCAGCTTAGCATGTCTGCCTTCTCCCCAGGTGTTTGAGTGCACACCTTCCTCTCCTCAAGCGCAAGGAAGCCAAATTTACCTGCTCTCCTCTCCCTCCATCAGCTTCCTGTAAGTGAGGATCTCCACGTCCAGCGCCAGCTTGATGTTCATCAGCTCCTGGTACTCTCTCACCAGGTGAGCCATGTCCTCCTTGCTCTTCTGCAGGGCTTCTTCGAGCTTGACCACCTTGGCCTTGGCGTCCTTGAGGGCCGTCTCGCCGTGCTCTCCGGCTTCTTTGATGTGCTCCTCTAAGTACAGGCACTAGCGTGGAGGAGGGGAGAAGGCGAGGGAGGCGTTAGGTGTGTTTTGTGGTCTCGGAGCCCCGTGTCGGGTGTGTCACCACCCCCCCTAGGACACACCTGGCTCTTCTGGGACACGATGCAGGATCTCAGCTTCTGGATCTGGATGTTGAGGTCTGCGATCTCCCGGCGGCTGGCGAGGAGGTGGCCCCCGTAGGCGCTGGACTGAGAGCTTCCTTCGTTCAGCTGCGGGGGAGATGGAAGGGTGGGTTAGCCACGCGCCTCTGTCGGTGTGGGAAAGGAATCCCCGAGGGTTCCCGCCGCCCTTGAGGGGAACCACCGAGCTAGGGAGAAAACAGCGGGTTTGGGGAAGGGTTTGGGGCCTGTTCTCATCCTCTTCTGGCTGTAGCCCTGCTGTCCGGGGGCACGATCACGTTCTTCTGCTTGGAGGAGGCACCAGTGGGAAGTCGCTCACGTTTAGGTGGGACGAGCCTCCACTGGGCGATGATTTTGCCTCTCTCCAACTGAGCTGAAGAGCCCAGAGCGGTGAAACTACCTCTTTACGCGTCTGAGTAAGGAGCTGAGCTGGGTTAGCACCCTGTGTCCCCCCCCCATTCCCTTCGTTTGCTGATTCCTGTCATTTCTAGGCTGGCCTCTCCCTCTCCTTCCCCTGCCGCTCCCCAGGTTCAGTCAGATAAGGAGACAAATACCTTCCTCCTGGTGAGCGCTTCTGCCTCCTCCCAGCTGCGGAGAGCCAGGGCTTCGTACTGGGCCCTCACGTCTTCCACGATTCTGCTCAGGTCAAGTTTGCACGCGTCGTCGATTCCCAGCACCACGGAAATGTCCTTGATTTCTGTCAGCAGCTCCTCGAGTTCCTGGAGAGCAGAGGGAATAGGATGGAGACGCCGAGGAGTCAACAGGGCCGTAAGCCAAGGGAGACCCTGAACCCTGGCGGAGCTGCTGAGCTTCCTTAGGCAAAACGGCTGCTGTGCTGAGTGGAGAGATGGGGAGGTTCCCTAGGTTTTATGTCTCCGGAGTTTGGAAGCAGATGTGATTTTCTCCATGCAATCCAGACTTGGGCTAGGGAGTTGGTTTGGGACCTTTGGATGCGAACGGCTCCAACCTNTGGGGAAGGGGCTGGAGAAGAAGAGGAGCGGCTGAGAGAGCTGGGGGGGTTTATGGTGGAGAAGAGGAGGCTGAGGGGAGAGCTCATTGCTCTCTGCAAGTGCCTGAGAGGAGGTTGTGGAGAGGAGGGAGCTGGGCTCTTCTGCCAAGGGACAGGGGACAGGACGAGAGGGAATGGCCTCAAGCTCCACCAGGGCAGGGGCAGGATGGATATTAGGAAAAAATATTTCCTGGAAAGGGTGATTGGGGAGTGTCAGAGGCTGCCCAGGGAGGGGGTTGATTCCCCTTCCCTGGAGGGGTTTAAGGGCCGGGTGGCCGAGGTGCTGAGGGACATGGGTTAGTGATTGATGGGAATGGTTGGACTCCATGATCCACTGGGTCTCTTCCAAGCTGGTGATTCTATCATTCTAGGTGCCTTTGTGGTGCATCCAGAGCAAGTTAATTAATGCTGATCACACTTCAGTAACTGTTGATATTCAGGGGAGGGTGTATATATGTCTTGGACAAAAAACAGGCCAGTGGGACCATTCTGCAGGCTGATGGTGCTCGAAAAACACCTTTGCCAGCTCTGCTTTGACGTCCAGCGAGGCTGCGGCTGCCGGCGCTGCTTTGTGTCTGGTACCAGAAGGCAGGACCCTAAAAAGGACCCTTAATCCCTGCCTGTAAACTGCGCTCCTGGGTGGTTTGTGTCCAGGCAGGACGTGACTTGATGCTGAGCAGACGGTGTCCGTGCTCCCTCTCAGCTCCCAGGCCTCGCAGGGCTCCCGCGGGGGCGTCGCTCTTATCAGCGTCTGCAGCTGAGAGACGGCAGCATCCATCTCTCCCCATCCCGTAACCTTTCATCTCTAGGGGTTTGTTTTCCCCTTTTTGTGCTGAGGGCTCTAATCTCTTGGAGAAGCGTTCGTACACCTTGTTTGCTTTTGCCTTCTCCCCTGGCTGCGGAAACAAAGGGCCTCCTGGCACGGTGATTCGTGGATAACGGAGAAATACCCCGAGCGAAACGCTCTCGGGGGTCGGGAGCTGAGCCCCAAACCCAGCAGCTCAGGTACGGAGTGGGGAGTCCTGCTGGAGCAGCCCCCCTGCTGTTGCTGTGGGGCAGGAGGAACACCCTGATCACGTTTAAAACGGAGCTGGGTTAGTTCAGGAAGGGGTTTTAGCTCACAAGGCCCTGCTGAAAGCCATCTCATAGTTGACAATACAGAACTTCCCTGGCTGAGGCGTTGGTGCAAATCCAGAACAATCCCCTTTCCGTAGAAAGAAATCCAGAAATCCAGAACAATCCCCTTTCTCTGCATGGTAGCTTGTTTGGTCCCAGCCCCCCTCGCCCGCTTGTGTTTTTTACCTGCTTGTAGATGGTTTTCTTCAATTCCATCAGCTCTCGGAGCCCGTTGAGTTTTACCTCCAGCTCGGTCCTGTACAAGGTGCTCACGTCTAAATCCTGCGGGAGAGGGACAGTGTGTTAATCGTAGAATCGCGGAGTGGGTCGGGTTGGAAGGGACCTCAGAGCCCATCCAGTTGTGGGCAGGGACACCTCCCGCTGGATCAGGGGCTCCAAGCGCCATCCAACCCGGCCTTGAACCCCTCCAGGGATGGAGCAGCCACCCCTGCTCTGGGCAACCTGGGCCAGGGCCTCCCCACCCTCAGAACAAAACATTTCTGCTTAAGATCTCATCTCAGTCCCACCTCTTTCACCTCAAAAACCGTTCCCCCTCATCCTTTCCCTGCTCTTGCTGATCCAGAGCCCCTCCCCAGCTTTCCTGGAGCCCCTTTCCATCCTGGAAGCTGCTCTAAGGTCTCTCCCGGCCCTTTTCTTCTCCAGGCTGCGCAAGCCCAACTCTCTCAGCCTCTCCTCATACAGGAGGTTCTCCAGCCCTCGGATCATCTCTGCGAACGCCTCTGGACTCGCTCCAACAGCTCCGTGTCCTTCCCGTGCCGAGGGCTCCAGAACCAAGCGCGGGGCTCCAGGTGAGGTCTCAGCAGAGCAGAGTAAGCGCAGAACCCTCTCCCTTGCCCCTGCTGGTCCCGCGGCTTCGGATGCAGCCCAGGACACAGTCTTCTCCCCATCTCAGCTTCTCTTGCACCTCTGAGGCTCGTGCCTGCTTCGGATCTCGCAGATCGATCCCGTCTTTTGGTACCACCCAGGATGCCGCTGGCATTCTGGGCTGGAGGTGCCATTTGCCCGCTCTGGTTGAGCTTCTCATCTACCAGCGCCCCAAGTCCTTCTGCTCAGGGCCGCTCTCAACCCATTTTTCATCCTCTCTATTAATATTTTGGAGGAAGAAGCCTTTCCCCCCCACCACCTCTTCTCCAGTAAGCGTCTTGCGTGCTGTTTGTTGGGCAAATACTTACGGAACGAGGATGGAGGCTCCTTCATGGCCCTTTTCCCTCTGCAGTTTTGGGTTTTGTTTCTTTTTTTTTTAATTTGTTTTCGAGCGAGCCCTTTGGCAGCCTCAGGTGAGGCGGCGGAGTGGGTGGAGAAATCAACAGGCAGGGCCGGTCCTTGCCCACTCGCCTTTTGTTCACCGCAAAAAAAAAAAAAAAAAAAAGCGCGAGGTATCGAAAACTCCCCTGCCGTCCGCGCGAGTCCCTAGAACTGCCCTTCCTGGTTGGTGAGTGTGTCAAGAAGAACACGCAATTAGCCCTAATTATCATCTTTGGCGAACGTTTCCTCTCTCTAATCATACCCTGCGCTCCTGCACCCTTGCGTTTGTTTTTTTGGTTTTTTTTTTAAGCCACCTATTTCAGCTGATATTGAACTGCAGCTCCTGCCGGGGCGGGTGTGTAAATAGGAGGTGGCCGTGTGGCAGGAAAACAAAAGCAAACGCGTTTATCAATTTCCAGCCGAATTTCAGTTTTTATCTATTTCCCAACCTCTGATTTTCTTCTAGGGGAAAAGAGGGAAGGGGACGTGTTGCCTCGGGGAGGCCGTGGGCCGCAGACCCCTCTGGGGTGGCTGCATAGAGTCGTTAAGGTCGGAAAAGACCTCGAAGGTCATCAAGTCCAACAGGTACGGTCTGACCCTGGGAGCTTCTGCCGAGACCCGTGGGGCTTTGCTGTAATTCAAGTGGCCCAGGGGAACTGGGACTTCTCCTCTTGAAATGGTGACTGTGCTCACCGCTCTGCTGGCCTCACGACCTCATTGCTCCACCGAACACCCCTGGTCCGAGGACTCGGTCCAGAGGGAGCTCTTAGAATCAGAGAATGATGGAATCACCAGGTTGGAAAGGAGCCAGCGGATCATGGAGTCCAACCATTCCCATCAATCTCTAACCCAGGGCCCTCAGCACCTCGGCCACCCGGCCCTTAAACCCCTCCGGGGAAGGGGAATCAACCCCCTCCCTGCGCAGCCTCTGACACTGACCAATCACCCTTTCNCCGCTCCTCTTCTTCTCCAGCCCCCTCACCACCTTCCTTGCTCTTCTCTGCACTCGCTCCAGCCCCTCAACATCCTTCTGGTGGGGAGGGGCCCACAACTGACCCCACGATTCCAGGTTCGGTCTCCCCAGGGCCGAGTCCAGAGGGAGAAGAACCTCTTGGCTGGCCCTGTGCTGGCTGAGCTCAACCAGGACCATCTTTCCTCCAGACGAGAAGCTTCTCTTGCCACTGACCTTTTTGAGCTCCATGAAGGTGTATTCCATGCCGCTGCAGAGGCGAATTTCATCCTCGTATCTAAAGAAAAGGGGGGGGAAAAAAGCAGTTAGAAATCGCACCGGGGGGGTGAAAACTTGTGGGGTGCTCGAGGTCGTCGTGTTGGTACCCAAGAGTTCTGCTTTCCCCGTCATCTCCCACCTCCTCGGCGCTAGAAAGCCTGGAGAGGCGTCTGCTGGGTGTGGGCGTCGGGGGCAAGGGAGAGAAGAACAAACCACCGCGCGCCAGTAGCAGCGCGAAGGCTTCAAGTCTGGAGACCCCCCAGAGTAACGAGGAGGCAGCTTTAATTCTGACTTAATTGGAAGGCGAAGCGGCCTCGAGTCACCTCACGTTTGCCACGGAAAGAGCGAGCGGGGAGGGAGAAGCGGGGCGTGGGGAGCTTTGCTCTGTGAAACAGAGTCGCGAGGCCCAAAGGCTCCTCGGTTTTCACCTTAAGCCTTAAATCTTCTTTTTCTTTCAGGCCTCCTTAGCCTGAGTCCTCTCGAAGCTTTGGCTGGCGTCAGCTCAGGGCCTGGTGTCCTAACTCATCCCCAACGTAGCGCGATTCGTGAAATAAGAGAGGATCCGGCAAAGCATTTCAAGGCAAACAGAGCCCAGGGAGCAGAAGGTAACAAAAACCAGAGGGGTTAGGGTGGAACCCTGATACCCAACAAGAGAAACCGACCCCGCAGGTGTTTAAAACCAGGACCAGGACAGCAAAGTCCAGGGGCAACCGCATTTTTGGATGGCAGCAGGCACACGAGGCTCGGGGAGTCCTGAGCCCTGCTGGATTTTTTGGGGGAAAGTCCCGGTGTTGCTAAAAGCAGGATCTCATCAGCAGGCCTCAAGGTCTCTGCTGGGCCCAACAGCTCAAAATGTCTCATTTGCCCTTTCGGGAGGTTTATCCTGGGGGTTCGGTGTCTCCCACTGCGCCATCGGATGCCCGTGGGGACTCGTTGGCTCTTCTGGTGAGACCAGAGCAGGTTGAGGTCTTCCCTGCTCTTCTCTGACACCTCAAGCTTCTCTAATCCCAGTGTGCACGTGGCGTTTCCGGGCTGTGAGTTAAACCTTGTGCTGCTGCTTGCAGATGTGACTAAATTGGTGTGAGGAGGGCTGAGACCTTTGGGAATGAGATAAAATGAAATCTCCTAACAGAGCGACGACCCTAAGATTGGGAACGACAGCCGCGTCCCGTTGTTTGATCCGGCCCGTCGTCACTCCAGCTTCTCTCAAGAGCTTTCCCTGCTGCTCTACGAACCTTTACGAGAAAGAGGAGCTGTGCCTCGGAGCAGAGAGAGGAGAAGGGCTTGGGAATGCAGTGCGGAGGATCGAAACGCGGGACGAGGTGGGAATTTGTGCTCAGGAGCTGCCCTGAAACACCCAAACCAGCTCCCTGGAGCTGCTGCTCCCTCCACGGAGGACGCAGAGCGGATCAGACCGACATGGGCTCCCCAGGTGGGTGCTTCTGAGGTTCCTCTTGGGTCCCCCCATGGTGTTAAACTCCCCTTGCCTCTATGAAGCCCGGTGGCGCGGCTAACGAGATTTACCTGTCTGGCTGCTCTGCTCTCGAGCTGGAATGTTAGCCACGCTGCCAGCAGCCCTGTGCCGAGCTTAATTACAGCCTGCCAGCCTCCCTTCATCCTCCTTGCATCTCAGCCCCGGCCCAGGCCGTCCCAAGCCTGCCGAAGCGGCTTTGCGCATTGCCGGGCGCTGACATCATCCGGCGTGTTGAGCGAAACACCCCTCCTGACTGAAAAAAGGAGCAGGCCCAGCCAGCCAAACGTGCTCGCCGCACGGCTCCGGAGGGACCTGGCGGTCCCGGGAGGTGACTCACGCGGGGATGGAGCATTCCACAAGCGCCTTTATCTCCTCGGAGATAATCCCCGAGCAGTCCTGCAGGAAGGGGTAGATCCATCCCAGCTCGATTCGTGCGCTTGAAACGCGCTTGAAACGGGCGTCTGGCCGCCTTGGGCTCCTTCCATAGGCAGCGAAGCAAAATCAGAGGTGAGCCCGATCTCTCGGCTCTTTGGATGTACCTATTGCTCTTTGGATGTAACTTCGAGACTACTTAAGGGTGAAAGTAGAGTAGTGGGATGGATCCAAGCCTGGTTGGAATGAAGTTAAGCCCATCTTCCTCTTGTGGAGCAAGGAAAAGGGGCAGAGAGCAGCTGGAAACCAGCTGCAGGGGTTACAGGTAGGGAGGTGCTGACTGCCTGGTCTTCAGGTGGAAAAGTGTAACCAACACAAACCCTGGATCTCAAGAATCGTGGAATCACAGAAGGGTTTAGGATGGAAGGGACCTCAGAGCCCGTCCAGTCCCTCCACCTCCCGCTGGATCGGGGGCTCCGAGCCCCATCCAACCTGGCCTTGAGCCCCTCCAGGGATGGAGCAGCCACAGCTTCTCTGGGAAACCTATTCCAGGGCCTCCCCACCCTCCCAGCAAATCATTTCTCCTTAAGATCTCATCTCAATCTCCCATTTTCCAGCTCAAAACCCTTCTCCTTCATCCTCTCCCTGTGCTCTCCGATCAGGAGCCCCTCCCCAGCTTTCCTAGACCCCTTTTGCATCCTGGAAGCTGCTCTAAGGTCTTGCCGGAGCCTTCTCTTCTCCAGGCTGGACAACCCCAACTCTCTCAGCTTGTGCTTGTATCCAGCCCTCAGATCACCTCTGTGGATCCACTAAAGGGTGGACACCCCATATTTTCATGCGGGATCTCCCCGCTGGCTCAGCAGAGTGGATCAGCACGTGTCTAAAGTTCCTTTCTTCCCAGGGAACGTGACTTTGCGTTCACAAATCCCTCCTGCGGGGAGCTGACGCTAACGCTGATGCAGACGCGCGGCTCTGGGCGATCGCCCCTATCCAAATACCTTTCGGTGTTTGATTTTTTAGCTTTGCTTCCTAAAGAAGGAGGGTTTATAGCCGTGTGGGAGCCTCCAGCCCACTTCCCTGTCCCTCCTCTGATCTTCTCTGCGTTTGGAATTGCCTGTCGGTGGCGACTTAACTGGAGAAGGAGGTGAACTCCCCTGTGTGGTTTTTGGAAAGACAGAGAAAGCAGATGGATTAGAGGCCTTACGGGGGGCACTGAGAGGCGAATTTCGTCTCTTAAACCAATCTGCTGGGTCTCAGCCTGCTTGGGTGGTCACCGCGTGTCACCCCACATCTTGGCTGAGAGCAATTTGCAAGGGCGCTCGCTCGCTTTTGCCCCCCCCCCCCCCAAAAAAAAAAAATTTCCCTTGGGAAAAAGAAACCGCTGGAATTGTTGGAAACCTCCGCGATTTGCGTGGTTTAGGGAGCCCGTTTGCTCCAGAAAAAAAAAGAACTGGGCTGGGGCAGTTTGGAAGTTTGCAGGACTCGGCAGAGCCCGCGCGGGTTAGGACGGGGTTGGACCTCTGCCTGGGGAAGGCTCGGCGGGAGCGGTTCTCTCCTCGTGAATCACAGACCACGGGGAGCAGCCCCGCGGGTCGGCTCTTCTCTAGGAATCCGCCGGCGCTGGCTCGGGGGGTTGACACCCAGTGACAAGGTGGGTGCTGCCGCTTGGGTCGCCCCCGGCTGTGCCTCGAAGCTCACGAATGGGGGAAAATGGAAAGAAATGGAAGAAATGGAAAGAATGGAGAAATGGAAGACTCTGCGAATGAAGGAAAAGCGCTTTGAAGGAGCCGAGTCCCTTCTGAGGGCTGCTTTCCTAGAGCTGTGCGCTCCCTCTAAGCAGAAACAATTCCTAAGACTGATGGTGGGGCTGGTCGTGAGCTGGTGGCTTCTCCGCTGTTGGATATTGCGTGTGTGCACGTGCCTCATCCTTGTCTCTTGGGTGCGGGGTGAATCGCGTTCCTCTAATCAGTTTTTGTTCTGGTTTTGGGGGATGTAGCATCCCTGTCACATTGACCCTGTTGTTGCTGTGTTGGAGAATCCCAGAGTCACCAGGTTGGGAAGGACCCACAGGATCGTGGAGTCCAACCGTCCCCATCAGTCACTAACTCATGTCCCTCAGCACCTCGGCCACCCGGCCCTTAAACCCCTCCAGGGAAGGGGACTCAACCCCCTCCCTGGGCAGCCTCTGACACTGCCTTTCCATGAATTTTTTTTTCCTAATATTCAGCTTAAACCTCCCCTGGTGGAGCTTGAGGCCATTCCCTCTTGTCCTGTCCCCTGGCCCTTGGGAGAAGAGCCCAGCTCCCTCCTCTCCACAACCTCCTCTCAGGCAGTTGCAGAGAGCAATGAGCTCTCCCCTCAGCCTCCTCTTCTCCAGGATAAACCCCCCCAGCTCTCTCAGCCGCTCCTCTTCTTCTCCAGCCCCTTCCCCAGCTCCGTTTCTCTTCTCTGCACTCGCTTCAGCCCCTCAACATCCTTCTTGTGCTGAGGGGCCCAGGACTGACCCCAGTGACACATCAGTGCGTCACTCCTCGAAGGATGCTGAGCACAATGATTTCAATCCAAATCTGCTGAGGGCTTTGAGATCCTCGGGCTCCCTGCTCTGTGGGGGCCGCTCTTAATATTTTGCGCATCGCTTGGGCCCTCGGGAACAGGTCTGGTCTATTCCCACCACACCGCGTGTCCCTCAGCATCCCCGCTCGGCTCCGCGAGCGCCCGTAACGTGGCTCCGTGCAGGCTCCAGAGCTGATGGAGCGTAACTGGAGGGGAAAGTCGTTAATTGTGGCTTCGCCTGCGGTATGCAAATGACCCCGATAATAAGAAAAGCCTTGTCTTCGCGAATGAGCCCTGGCACATCTCAGACTCTCCTATCTGGAGATCTCCGAGCTCGTGGCAGAGGCAGCGATAAGATAAAGCCCCGTGGCGGCGGGTCCTCCCTTACACTCTCAGCCGCCTCCTGATGTTCTCTCAAGAATTTTACTATGTGAAAGCCTGACTTTTTGGTCAAAGCTTGAATTTTACTCTAAATTTGTTGAGGGAAAAAGGGCGGGTTTGTTAATACGGAGCGGCTGAGATCCATAAACCGGTTTGGGGAGAGAGTTCTACCTTGTGCTAACGGCCCGGACAATAAATATTTCTCTGTTTCAGTGGCTGTTCCTGATAACGCTGCTTCCCAGAGACCTTCGCTGGCTGGAGATGCCCTGCGTGCTCTGGGGATTTTGCTTTTTTATGAGTTTCCTTTCATCTGGAGCGAACCAGGACAAGGTTGAGAAGTTGACTGCTCAAACAGACACTTCTGTGCGCGCCGGCCTAGGAATGTGTTCCCGGGAATAACAACAATGCCGTAAACACAGCCGAAACCTCAGAAACACGCTCCTCTCTGTGTAATATCCAGCTAGGAGAGACACTTACTTGCTTCGGAAGTTGTCCATGGTGCCCAGGACCTTTGTCAGCTCCGACTCGAGGTCTTCCTGCTCGTAGTTGAGGGCCTTCATCTCTTGGTTCATCTTGCTCATGTACTGGTCGTAGGTGGCCTTGATGTCCGACTCGGAGTGGGAGTCGTCTTGGTCTTTCAGGAAGTTCCACCTCGTCGTCAGGATCTTGTTCTGTTGCTCCAAGCACTGGACCTGCGGGAGAAGGTTCAGGGACGTCAGTAACACCCACAGGCCAAAACCCCAGAGCCGACGTCTCCTGGCAGGGCAGGAGACGCAGGCCCGAAGACCTTCTGAGCGGCGAGAAGCTGCTGGGATCAGATCTCCAGGTAAGAGCGACTACCCGAAGCTCAGGCCTGAGCATGGAGGGTTATAGGGACTTTGAGAGGTTTCACGCGTTGTCTGAGTGTGAATTTGATAAAAGGTGTTGACATCAAAATGAATGAGAGCATCTCATTAAGTCACTGGACAATAAGACGTGTTCAGCATCGGTCCCTTCGCCTCTAAACGCAGAATCACGGAATTGTAAAAGCTGGAAAAGCCCTTTAAGCTCGTCCAGTCCAAACATCACCCCAACCCCCCTGTCCTGAGTCACCACAGCCACATGGGTTTTGAACCCCTCCAGGGACGGGGGCTCCCCCACAGCCCTGGGCAGCCTCTGCCGGGGCTTGACGACCCTTTTCTACGAAGGAATCTTTCCCAATATCCAATCTCAACCTCCCCTGGTGTTAACTTGAGGCCGTTTCCTCTCGTCCCATCGCTTGTTCATTGAGAGAAGAGCCCAGCACTCGCCTCATCGCAGCCTCGTTTCCAGGAGCCGCAGAGAGCAGCGAGGTCTCCCCTCAGCCACCTCTTCTCCAGACTGAAGTCCCTGATCTGGTCCCAGACCCCCTGCTTTCCAGCCTCTTCCCCAGCTCCCTTCCCTTCTCTGGACGTGCTCCAGCCCCTCAGTGTCTTTCTTGGAGTGAGGGGCCCAAAGCTGAACCCGATCTGATACGGGGAAAGATTCCTTCGTGGAAAAGGGCTCTCCAGCCCTGGCAGAGGCTGCCCGGGGAGGTGGAGGACTCCTCATCCCTGGAGGGATCCAAAAACCGTGTGGCCGTGGCGCTTGGGGACGTGGTTTAGTCAACGTGGAGGGGTTGGGGTGAGCCGGGAGGGCTTTTCCAGCCTTCACGGTTCAACGATTCCACCCTGTGAAGACGCTTCAGTGGTGACGCGGTGCCTGCGTGGTTCAGGCCGTGGGCTGGAGGTGCTGTCAGGCCTCGACCTTTCGCTTGGCTTTCAGCTTTGACTTTTTCTTCAAGTAAAAAAAACCAGCCACCGCTTCTCTGGGCAACCAGGGCCTCCCCACCCTCCCAGCAAATCATTTCTTCCCAAGATCTCATCTCAGCTCAAAATTGTCCCCCCTCATCCTCTCCCTGCACTCAAGAGCCTCTTCCCAGCCCTCCCGGAGCCCCTTTCAGTGCTGGAAGCTGCTCGAAGGTCACCCCGGAGCCTTCTCTTCCCCAGGCTGATCGACCCCAACTCTCTCAGCCTGGCCTCATGCGGGAGGTGCTCCAGGCCGTGAATCGTCTTCGTGGTCTCCCCTGGACTCACTGAACCTTCAAATCCGATCTCAGTTCCCGACCTTGGTCCTACTGCTTAGTCGCTGCTCTTTTCCCTTCAATAATTTCGATTTCTTTCCGCTCCCCAGACCATCTCCATCCCGTTAGCTGAACTGCTTCTCGGCTTCTGCAGCGTCCCTCTTAGCTGAAATTCTTCTTTGCAAAGTCTTTGCAGCAGAAAATCACCCCGATTTGTCCGTTTTCCCTGGAGAACCGTGTCTCAACCCAGAATCGACCGGTGCTTGGTCTTCTGAGTCCTCTGCCGCCTTGCTCGGGGGCTTCAGAAAGGGGCTTCATCACTTGGCTGTTCCCTGACTTCACCTTGGACTTATCGGGGTGGAAAATAAACACCGGCAGGTCTGGAAGAGAAAACTCCTAAAGTTCCCGTGGTCGTTAGGAAAGGAATGAGCTTCTCCGGCCCGAGACCATCTGAATTCCTGATTAAAAAGTTCAGTTCTCTTTGACGAGGCCGTGTCGTTCCTTCCCTCTGGCATGAGGGCCTGGGGCGGGCGGCTGAGCTCGGGATGCTTGAAGCTTCAGCCTTCAGAGCTGTGAATGCGGGAGCTGCCGGCGCTGAGGTCGGAGCCACCTCGCTAGGGTGAGGCCGTGGTACCTTCTGTCCGTCGAGCCCCGTGACACATCATCGGGCCTCTCGACTGGGTTTAGCAGGAAACCCGGAGGCTCTCGTGCTTCTTCGATCCCGATCTGGAAAGAGCCGGTGAGGGCAAACGGTCTGTCTCACGTGCAGGGTCTTCTCCCGGCTCCCCCGGGTTTCTCTCCTGGCTTCTGGGCAGGGTTAACGTCCTTACGGACCCCAAACGTCTCCGGATGGAGAGTCAAAGAACCAGGCCTGCAGCACCTGGGTGGTTTTATAGAAGCACGGGATGGGTTGGGGTTGGAAGGGACCTCAGAGCCCGTCCGATTCCAACAGGGACGCCTCCCACGCCATCGGGGTGCTCAGAGCCTCCTCCAGCCATGCCTCAACCCCTCCAGGGGTGGAGCATCCACAGCTTCTCTGGGCAACCTGGGCCACCCTCACAGAGAAACATTTCTTCTCAAGGTGCCATCTCGACTTCCAGCTCAAATCCATCCTCTCCCTGATCAAGAGCCCCTCCCCAGCTTTCCTGCAGCTCCTTTCAGTCCTGGAAGCTGCTCTGAGGTCTCCCCCAAGCTTTTTTTTCCTGGAATGAACACCCCCACCTGCCTCAGCCCGACCTCAGGTGGCAGATGCTCCAGCCCTCGGGTCACCTCCGTGGCCTCCTCTGGCCTCTCTCCAACAGCTCCGTGTGCTGAGGATCCAGAACTGGACCCAGGGCTCCGGGTGGGGGGGTCTCAGCAGAGCAGAACAGAGGGGCAGGACCCCCTCCCCTCAACCTGCTGCTCCCACGGCTTTGAACGGTTGGACTCGATGATCCGGTGGGTCTCTTCCAGCCTCGATGTTCTATGATTCTATGATTCTGTGCAGCGAAGGGCACTGTTGGCCATTCCCGGCTCGTGTGAAGCTTCTCATCCCACCACCAAGGTGGATTTCCACACCGAGGCCTCTCCAAATTCTCGTTGCCAAGGTCGCTGTGTTCGGAAAAGCGCGGGGGCCGCCATCCCCTCCATCGAGGGTCGCCCCCCAGCCTTTGGATGCCCCCCGGGGCTGGTCCACCACCATGCCCTTTAGATAGAAGGTGTGGGAGATGATTTTTACCCTCCCTTTCTCCTTTCTGGTGTGAATTCACGGCCTCGGAGAGGCACAGTTAAAAACCCAAAAACCGCCTCCCGAGCCGTAGCAGCTGGCAGCGGGCGCCTGTGCTGCAGACGGCGGTGAAGCAATCGTCCTCCTCCTCCTCCTCCTCCTTGGAGATTACCATCTGTTTACAGAGCGCCAGGGCTCTGCAGCAACCTGCCTCGGCGGGATGAGTTGTTTTCCCTTTGAGAAAAACCTTCTCATGGAGCTCGGGAGATGAAAGCGACGCTTTCTTGGCTGAGCGCGCCAGCCCTCGCGGGTCCCCGAGCCGCGGAGGTGGGCGGCGGGGAGGGGGGTCTCCCTCGCCCACCGCGGAGCCTGCGGAGGTGAAGATCCAGCTCTCTTTAGAAGCTGGAGGAGAGTTTGAGGTGCCGCCTGTATCGGCGTCGCTGCCCCGTGGCTGTTTGGGAAGCCGAGGCCTTCTTCTATCCCGCTGCCTCCATGGCTCCCTGACGCTCCCGACCGCGGCTGCGGCCCAGTTTCACCTAGAGGTGACGCCGCCTTTTGTTCGATAGAACTAATTATGTAATTAGCTCGATGTTCCGAGCCCGGTTAGCGTCTGCTTCCCCGCCACCGTCCCCCCCCCACGCTGCGCCCCGCTCTCACCTTACCTTCTCGATGAGGCTCACGAACTGGTTGTTGAGCAGCTTGATGTCTTCTTTCTCCTGCTCCCGCATGGCCTGGAAGCCGGGGTCGATGTCCAGGTGCACGGGGGTCAGGAGCCTCCCGTCGACCGAGAAGGAGGGGTAAGGGGAGCGCTGGTATCCCCCGTCTCCGGGGAGGCCGTAGCCGTTGCTGGCCGCCCCGTTGGGGCTGCGGCGGCCCAGGCCGTCCGGGGACACGCCGGCGGCTTTTCCTCTGCTCATCTTTCCCCCAGGAGGACTCCCCCCGCGAGGCTCGGGCGCGCTCGGCTGGCGGCTCGAAGGGCGAGAGGAGGAGGAGGAGGAAGGCGAAGGGGGCGAAGCTTTCTCGCTGCTGCTGCTGCCTCGAAGGGAAGGAGAGCAGTGGCACGCCGAGGAGTTTGGGCGGCTTAATTCCCGTCTCCTCGGCTCGTGGATTGGCTAATGAGTTGCAAGCACCTGTTCTCCTATGTTCATTAAACGGAGGGTGGAACCGTTGATGTAATCCAGATCAACCTGTTGGCTTTTAATTTTTTTTTTTTTTTCCCTTCCCTCCTCTCTCTCTCTCTCTCTCTGTACCCTCCTTTTTTTTTTTTTGTCAGGAGCCTGTTTGTGCGGTGAGGGCATCGGCACCCGCAGCGAAAACAAATCACTCCCAGGTAATCCGCCGGGCCCCGAGCGGCCGCTTTCCGCGTCCTTAAATGGTGAAGAAAAGCCTCTCGGAGGCGCTGGGCTCGCCGGGGACGGCACCTGGCACGGGGGAGCCTGGTTGTGCAGCCCCTGGCTGCCTTCCAGCCTAAAACCTGCAAGAAGGGCCTGGGATTTATTTCTTGTGTGGGGGCGTGTTTCAAATCGTCCGGAAAGAGCCTGAACTGGCTACGAGTGGGAGGTTGGAGACGCGTCTCAGGCTCGGTGGGATTAGACGTGCTCGTAGTCGTCTTTTTGGCCGCACGGGCACGTCATGAAGCCGCTGGGGATGGTTGGACCCGATGATCGTAGAATCAGAGAATCATCAGGTTGGATGAGACCCACTGGATCATGGAGTCCAACCATTCCCATCAATCACTAACCCACGTCCCTCAGCGCCTCGGCCACCCGGCCCTTAAACCCCTCCAGGGAAGGCGACTCAAAATGATCCAGTGGGTCCTTTCCAACCTAGCGATTCTCTGAGTGGTTTCGGGGTGGCAGATCTGGTGTTGAGACCCCGGGACTTGGGGACTGAGCGTCCCGAGGTTCAGCCGTCGGGGCTGGCAGCGGCCTAGAACTTCAGGTTGAGTCTCAGAAGGGCTCGAGTCCCTCTCTGACCACTGCGGGTACCAGAGGCACCAAACCCCACGGTCTTTTAATGAATTCTTAGCAGACACGCCCTTAAATACCTGTTTGGACCTGGGTTTATATCAGTGTCGGACGCAGCTTAATTGAACGCGTTTTCGTACTTTAACTCAGTTTCTTGTGTGAAAACTCAGGGCAGAAGAGCACCTGCTTCTGCCTCTTTCGGCCTCCTCCCTTTGCAGTTTTCTTAGGAAAGGGAATGGTCTCCAGCTCGAACTGCGATTTTGCAGTCTGGTTCTGCCCCGGGTTTGGAGAACGAGCTGGGAATTTCCCTGCCAAGTGAAGTGGAAGGAAGCTTGGATCTGTCGCTTCAACGAGAAGCTGGTGACGTGGTGGTTTCAGTGGCAGGAAGGGGCTTCAGCGGGGAGATCACCCCCTCCGGTCTGGGGGTGCTGGTGGGTGAGAAGCTCAATGTGATCCAGCAGAGAAAAAGAAAGCCCAGAAAGCCAAAGCTGTGGGACCGGCAGGGTGAGGAAGGGGATTCTGCCCTTCTTCTCCTCTCTGGTGAGGCCTCAGGAAGGTCTGGAGCTGTTGGAGCGAGTCCAGAGGAGACCATGAAGATGATGTGAGGGCTGGAGAACCTCCCGTAGGAGGACGGGCTGGGAGAGCTGGGGTTGTTCATCTTGGAGAAGAGAAGGCTGCAGGGAGACCTTAGAGCAGCTTCCAGGACGGAAAGAGGCTCCAGGGAAACTGGAGAGGGGCTCTGGGTCAGGGAGGGCAGGGAGAGGATGAGGGGGAACAGTTTTCAGCTGAAAGAGGATTGAGATGAGATCTTAGGGAGGAATGTTTTGCTGTGAGGGTGAGGAGCCCCTGGCCCAGGTTGCCCAGAGCAGGGGTGGCTGCTCCATCCCTGGAGGGGT
>WAAB01003413.1:92438-123653 GCA_013389865.1 Piaya cayana | reverse complement strand
TCCTCCTCTGGACCCCTTCCAACTGTTCCATATCCATACGATGAGGATTCTAGAACTGGACACAGAACTCCAGATGAGGTTCACAAGAGTGGAATAGAGCAGCAGAATCACTTCCCTCGACCTGCTGGCCACTCTCCCGATGCAGCCCAGGACATGGTTGGCCTTCTGCGCTGCGAGTGCATATTGCCAGCTCATGTCAAACTTCACATCGACAAGCAATCCCATTCCTTCTCTGCAGGACAGCTCTCGATTACATCATCCCTCATTATGTACTGAAATCAGGGATTGCCCTGACCCAGGTGCAGGACCTTGCACTTGGACTTGTTGAGTCTTATGGGGTTCTCAGAGGCCCACTGCTCTGGTCTGTCCAGGTCCCTCTAGATGATATCCTATCCTTCCAGTGTTGCAACTACACCACTCAGCTTGGTATTGTCTGCAAAGTTGCAGAGGATACACTCAAATCTCACTGCCAATGTCATTGATGAAGATAATAAACAGCATTAGTCCCAGTATGGATCCCGGAGGGACACCACTTGTCACAGATCTCCATCAGGACTTTGAGCCACTGACTACTCTTTGAATACAACCATCCAATCAATTTCTTATCCACTGTATTGTCCACCCATCAAATCTTCATCTCTCCGATTTCAGAGAAGGATGTTGCAGGGGACTGTGTCAAAGGCTTTACAGAAGTCTAGACAGGTCACATCCATCAGTTTACCCTTGTCCACTGCTATGGTTACCCCATCCTAAAAAGCCAGTAAGTTGCTTATACAGGATTTGCCCTGGTGAAGCCATGCTGGCTGCCATTAATCACCTCCATGTCCTCCATGAGCTTTTGCGTAGCTTCTAGGAGGATCTGTTTCGTGATCTTCCCAGGAGTAGAAGTGAGGTTGACAGGTCAGTAGTTCCCACGGTCGTCTTTTCTATCCTTTTTTAAAAATGGACACAATTTTACCCTTCTTCCAGTCACCAGGGACTTCTCCTAATTGCCATGACTTTTCAAATATCATATAGTAGCTTGGTAACTACATCTGCTAATTCCCTCAGGACTCCATGATGCATCTCATTAGGTTCCATAAACATATATTATGTTCACGTTCCTCACGTGGTCACAAACCTGATCCTCCTCTACAGTGGGAGTGGGTTTTACTGCCTCCCAGTTATAAAGATCTAAATAAGGAGACATAAAAGTGGAGTCCATGAAGTTTCCTTCCTTCATGTTCAGCTGATGAAGTGACTCTCACTTTATCTATATAAAATAACGGGCACTCTAACTGAGTTCCTAAAACAAACAAACAAAAAATCCCAAACAATAGAAAGTGGGTTTCCACATATAAAAAAAAGATCAAATTCCATCCCATCCAGCAGATGATTACAGAAAAGAGGACTTTTTAAATCAGCTGCAATCCTGAGCAGGATTTACCTGGTAATACAAATGTATTTGGAGCTTATTGAGAAAACTGAAGGTAATTACTACTTGCTAAGATTATAAACTTCATAATAAGCCAGCATTATTTACTGTTCACAGACTAACTGCGTCTTTCCTCTTCTCAGAAATAATTTTTTTAAATTCTGAACCAAAGTTAACATACACATTTTTTCATCCAAACATGAGGATGAAGTTTACTAAGAACTGCACACCAAGATCTTGACTTAGGACATACTTCTAGGGAGAGGAAGAACTCCTGAATATCATTTTTTTCACTATTTGTAATAGGTGCAGTTATGCTGTGTGTTTTCAAGCTAGAATGTGAAACGCTATCAAAATTTCTGGATAATTACATTGATTGATGAGATTTCAGATTAATATCACTATTGCTTTCAGTAAGAGCTGAATTCCACTCCCTCCTAGTTCTTTACATGTGTATCTCATCTAACACAAGAGTACTTTTTATTTTTTTGTAACTTTCATTAGCCTACTTTATCATAAAAGAGCAGCTATTAACAGACCAAAGATCCTTATAACAGAGTTATAATAATGTAAGTTCTCATGACAGACTGTCAAAAGACAGTAAGCCACCCAATGATCAAGAACTGCAGCATGACCTACAAACAGACAGGTCATCATTTTGTGTTATCCTCTTATATAAAACCAACTTTCAGCTTCTCAGCCAGATGCCTCCCTTTCTACCTTGGTTAGTTTTCTTCTATTATAAAATTCAATTGAATTAAGTCAGTTTCTACCATTCTCAAGACATAATCCAGACAGCTTCCTCCTGTTCTGGTACTAAGACATACAGAAATTAATTTTCACTGTTTATATTTCCCTGATCAAGAACTCAATAAAGAGTTTTACAAAAGTTTAAAATGCTGCTATTAGAATCATAGAACAACCAGGTTGGAAGAGACCCACTGGATCATCGAGTCCAACCATTACTTTGTGAGCTGTGTCATAATTGCTTAAAAGAAACTTCATGACACATTCTACAATTTCATAGCTATTTTTACTTTTTTTCAGTCAAAATTATTACATTTTACACTGAAACACGTAAAAGATTCTTCACAGACATTCCCCAGATAAAAATAATTTCACAATGATTGTATTATTACCTGCCTTATCCTCTAGTGCCCAATTCCACTTTTGTAGAGAAATTTCAAGGAGGAAGTCACTAAATGTTTTCAGCAATACTTTTTTTCATTTACAGCCATATACCTAACAATGTAATGGAAAACAAGAAAAAGATGAACTTTTGCATCAATTCTTGTCTGTTCCAACTGACAAAATCATTCACTTCTTTCTCTGATACTTTGTACAGTATCTCAACTAGACAACTCTGTTTATTGATTTCTTGACTATCCAAATGAAACCAGAGAAAAATCTACAAACTGTAGAGGGAGGTTATTCTCCCTCTGTACTCAGAACATCAGCTTTTAAGTAAATAAAAGAAATACAGTAGTCATAGAAGAAATAGTAATAAAAGAGAGTAAATAGATGGCTCTTAAAGACACTGCCACCTACATAAAATCTATCTTAAACTATTTGAAACATATTCAGAATTGTTTGAAAAACTGTCCTTTTAAAATGTTACTGTTTCAACAATAAATACATGTGGACAGGCATATATATATACAGGTATTTAATATATACAGTTTTGTAAGATTTCTTTGATCTGTAAAACCTGCTTAGTATCAAATTTATCCGGATTGTTTATACAATGTGGCATAAAACTTTCCAGTTTGCTAATGAGAATAAAACCTGTGCCAAGAGAGCAGTATTTTTCCTTTCCACCAAACTGAAGGTAGGAGATAATTGTTTAGATCCAGATATTTTCAGTCAAATTTGTTGCTTTCATTCAAAAGCAAGTAAGTATCAAAAGTACACCTGGAAACTTAGAGCTTCCAGTTTTACGCATGTTTCTTCTTGATATGCATTACAAAGAAGTACTGGCACAATTTTAGCCAGCCCATCCATTTTGTAGGATTCTTGCCATCTACCAGCTGTAATTTACATAATAGAGCATTTCATTTGAGATGTGCGCTTGCCCCTCCCCGCATTCTTTTTCAGCCTGGTACAATTCACCTGTTAAGTAAAGGCAATTCATCACGTTCTGACAAATAGCACAGTGAAACTGTTCACTGTGCCTTGTGAAGGAAGCCAAATTAAACAAAAAGAAAGTGTCTTGCACTCTCGTTTTGGAATAGACACAGAGCCATGTAATACCATCACAAAGTCAATTACTTTGCACTATGATTATTAATGACAGAATTATGTAATGAGTTTGAGCGATGATAAAATTCCTCTGGTTAAGCGAGTCCTTGATGCTGAAATTTCTTTACCAAATTAAAGCACTTTGTCCCCAGGCATTTGGGAGTCTCATTAAAAGCCCATTTAAGCCAATGAGAATCTTCCCATTGACAGACTTCAATTTGAATTAGGTCTACACTGCATTAAAATTGGAACATGTGGGGCTCAATTTTTATGAAAAACAATTTCCTGGCACTGGCTTAGAATTGTTTCTGTACCTGCTCATGCATTTAGCACAGGTTTGTGTGTTCGTATCAAGCAACTACACAAAAATGCATATAAAGGAATCTCACTATACATAATCCCATCTACAGATATAAATTGTGACAGCAGATGATTTTAAATGGTCCTCAGAGTTCTTTCAAAGCCTCTTAGCACTTATAGGTATGCAGGTAAGCACAGGCCTTATTCCTATTCCTTCCTCTTTCTTAATAAGATTCACAGGAATTTTGCACTTAAATTCCCACCAACAATAACTATATAACTTTATCCACAAAGAACCTACAGCTACATTAAGGACATGGTTGCCTAAATCCAACCTAATTCCCACTGTGATGTCTTAATTTCAAAACTGATTCTCCAATTCTGCTGTTATTGATTATCTTTGCTTTGAGCATTAAAATTTTTCAAGTTTTTCAAAAAACTTTTCAAAAGTTTTTTCAAACTTTTCAGNTTATATAAATATACTTATATTAAAAATAATAATAATAATAGTGTTGTTTTAAAACAGTGAAAGCAAGACTGAATAGGATAACGAGCCTACATTAAATTTCAGTCTGGAGACTGCTCAATTCCTATCACTCCTCTAACAGTTGTTATATACTAGTACCTATTGTGGAACAAAACATCCCTCAGATATTAGAACAGGAAAAAAAGTGTATTTTTTTCCCAAGCCTCAAATGTGTACAGACCAGTTATCCAGTAGATTATAGAAATTGTTCTTCTTTGGCCTAATATCTTGAAATTACATTGAACAGATGGAGACACCTTCAAAACAATAATCTGAGTCATTCCCATTTCTTCATCCACCCCGGTACTTTATTGGAAATTATCTAGCCTTTTAATGAGAGAGGATCAAACACTGAAACAAATAACCTGAGGAAGTGATGACAAAATGACAAATTCAGATCTAGATGTGTTACATTTCTGGAAGAAAAAAACCTCAATATATTTTAGACATACTCAAGGTAGATACAGGAAAAACATAACTGGCTACTTGAAAGAACTCAAATTGATCCACAGGGGTTCCTTTTGCTCTTAAACTCTATGAACTTTAGCATGTGAATTTAGCTAGAAGCAATCAAATCCATGTTGTTTCTACAACCAATTTCTATCTTTATTGCAAAACTGTTTCAAAGGTCCAAATTACTGCATGTTTTTTTCTGGAAGGTATCATGCAGATAATCAAACCAGATAATCTCATTGGTCCCAATCAGTTTAAATTTTCACTGGCTCTTACTATTATCTGCCAAAGTCTTTTTTATATCCTGAGCATTTATGTAAAGAAATGAAGGCTGAACATTCGCAATCTACTGTTTCTTCACAAATGGTGCAGCCAACTTCCCACTTCCATGTGTGACATTGCAAATGGAAATAACAATGGAAAACAGAAAAGCATTTGAAAAAAGAAGTGACACATTTTCAATATTCTGAGATTATTTTCATAAGTGCACTTAAACTGCAGGTGCTTTGGTCTAACTGTCTATTTCCTTCTAAAGGCAAGTGAATAGCTAAAATCTCTTGCCTCAAGCTGACAATATGCTCTTGCTTTCCTAGGTATAAGATCAGTATTTGACTGAAGCCAGTATGCTGTAGCCTGCCATTGAAATTATAGTCAAAGACAGATCAGCACCCACTTTGCTTCATAAGAAAAATTTTTACAGCTCCCTTGAAGCCAAGTCTGTATATAAAACTCATATTCCTCAGAAGAGTTTGGATTCACTTGCTGTTCTAAGCATTTGGATCTGACTTGGAATAACAGAAAGAGGGTATGTGGGTTCCAAATGAAAATTCAAAAGGAAAACCAGCTTTTCCTCTTTTTCCTTTCATGCTGAAAGTATCCTCTAATGTCACTGTACAATCTGCATTTTACTTGAATATTACCATAGAGGACTTAAACTTGAAAAATATTGTCAAATGCTACTCAAGGTATGCATAAATATTCAGAGACTTTATAAAAAAATTCCTTAGTAGTTGATTTATTTTGTCTGTCGGTTACAGTTACAGAAAGCAGTGAAGAAAGAGGAAATCAGTGGAAACTTCAGTATGACAAATCGTATTTGCTCGGTTATTTACAAATAATCTAGTGCTCAATAAAACAATTGTGACATAGCAATATCATGACAAAAAAAAAAGAAAAGAAAAAAACCCCAAACAGTAGGAGTTCTCATTTCAACCAAGAAGGTGATCTAAACTCGTGCATTCCAAGGTTGATAATTAAATTCTGCCTGCCAGAAAAAGTGCTCTCTAACAGATCCTACAAGTCCAAGAAAGTATGTCAGGAATGTGGATAGACCTTTTCTTCAGTCCACTTATACTGTGAAAAAGTCAAATATAATCTGATAAATAACTGGTTGAAATATTGCCCAAAACAAGATCTGCTTGGATCAGAAATTTTTCTGCAGGTACGAGTTGAATAATTTTTGTGTCTCTAGTGATCTGCCAGTGTACATATATGAGCAAATACACAGACTCCTGGTTTGGATTAGGACTACAGAAGCACTGTAAACCCAGACTCTTTCCATAAATGGTAAAGTTTAAGGTTTGGAAGTTAAAGCTGTATTATTTTACCTCGAGGGTTGTTGCCACATTGATTTTCTTTATCTGATGAGAAGCAGAAAAACTTCATATATATAAAAAGTTACCAGTGTGTTCTAGGAAGATTTCTAACACAATGTTGTAGTTGTAATGTATCAGAAGATCATACACAACTTAGCATGGCAAAAGAGAGGCAACCTGTAGTCCATTTAAGACCTTAAATGACTGGGAGTGGAGAGGGATGTCTTAGTAACACTAAACCTAAATAAATATTAATCATCCAAATACTATTTATCTAAAAAACAAACAGCATCATATCAATTATTTGTTATTTGTTTTATTTTTGTGGAGGAGTTAGGTTTTTGAAAGCATCAAATATTAATGCAGTTTAAAATAATATGAACATTTAAAAACCTACATGTTTAACTCCACTGTGTTACTTTAATTGTGAGTTTTCAAACAAATTGGTGCAACATCAGCATATAAACTGTGCATAGAAAAGTAGTTTAGATTTGTTCCTACCCATCTGCTATAATGCAAACTTATAACTAAAAATGTTAACAGGTATAATTGCAAAAAAAAAAAAAATCATGGTGCTAGCATATAAATAACACTATCAGAAGTGGGAAATTTATTTCACTGTCGTTGATGAGACAGAACCACACAGAATTTGAGCAACAAGTACCAAACCAACCCAGAGCCATCAAGGATGGGGGCAGCTCCCCAGCCCTGCTGCTTTTTCTCCGTGTTTCTGTTTACAGGTTGATCTGTCCTCTAGGGTTGTAAATATTGCATTACCTTTCAGTGTTGCTCTTCTCTTGTCCTTTGACATCCCATGTAAAAATACTGTGAGAAGTATAATAGATCACCCTGACCTCACCTGTTACCTCTGCACCTACAGGGACTCTACCAGCAAACACAGAGCTCTGATTTCCCAATGTCCCCAAAGCCAAGTAACATAGCCTGTCCATTATTAGGTTGGTGCAAAAATAATTGTAGGGTTTGTCATTGTCAACTCTGATGCTTATTTTGGATTAAGCTTATATTAACAGTGTTCATGTAGTATACTGTTTTGAAGTACAAATTTACACTGCTCATTTATGCTAATGGTTTCATTTTCATTGCACTTTTTTTTATGTTACGTTGTCAAATTAAAGATTAAAAAAAGCAAATTCAACACACTTCTTTGCTTAGGTTCAAAAGTGGACATAAGTCATCAGAAACTGCTATCAATATCAACCAAGCATTGGCCAGGAAACTGTCAACAAACATGCAGATTGACGAGTTCCATAAAATTCATAACAGAAATAAGAGCCTAGAAGATGGCGAGGGTCACAGACACCCTTCTCTGATAGATTACAACCAATTGAGGGCCATTATTGAAGCAAACCCACAAAAAAGAACTTGAGAGGTTGCAGAAGAGCTAGATGTTGACCATTCAACAGCTGTTCAACATTTACAATACAATGGAAAACAAAAAAAAAATTTGACAAATGAGTGCTGCATGACCTGAATGAGAATGAAAAAAAAAAATTACCACTATGAATTGTAATGGTAATCACCACTAAGAAGTGTTCTGCACTTCCTTGCAACAAAACTAATCCATTTCCTGATTGCCCTATGACATGTGATGGAAAATGGATTCTGCACAACAACAGAGAACTTTCTGCACAGTGGCTGGACCAAGGTTAAGCACCAAAACCCTTCTCCAAATGTAAGCTGTATCAAAAGAAGGATATGGTCACTGTTTGGTGGTCAGTAAGTGGATTCATCCAATACAACTTTTTGAAACCTGGGAAAAACATCACAACCGGGAAGTATTGCCAGGACATTGACAAAATGCACCAAGTACTGTCATGTTCAAATCCAATATTGGTTACTCAAAAAGGACTAGTTGTTCTCCATGACAATGTCCTACCACATCTGACAAATTACTCTGCAGAAGCTGCACAAACTGGGCTACAAAACTCTTCCTCATCCAGCTTCCTCACTAGAAGTCTCTCCCACTGATTATAACATCTTCAAGCTTCTTGACAACGCCCTGCAACAAAAGGTTTTAAACAACCAGGCAGCAGCACACAATTCCTCTGAACAATTCATCAGTTCCAGGAATCTAGAATGATATACTACTGTAATAAACAGAGTTGTTTCTTATTGGCAAAAAAATGCATAGATTCTAATGCTTCTTATTTTAATTAATAAGTTTTATTTATTCTAGGCTGAGGTATACCTTTTTTAATTTGACTGATGAAAATGACAATTATTTTTACACCAACCTAAAACTTTAAACAGGCAAGTAAAATAGATACAAGGCTGCTGTGGTGCTATAAAAATGTTTGGAACTTTTCAAATAATTTCTTGCAAACTTAGTAGATTAAAAAATAATTTAAAAGTTAATTTAATATATTAATTTAATTATATTAAAATATATATAAATTCATTCTGTTAATACAGTAAAAACAAAACCAAACCCTTCCCTTTCCTTCTTTATTTTCATTTTTAGAATTTAACAGGAAAGTAACAGAAATTATAGTAGTCTACCTAGAAGCAAGAATGTGTTAATTTTCTTAGTAGGTATATCCTGCTAATGGAATATATTCACAGTATTACCATATCAGCCTATTAACACCAAATGCAGAACTCAATAACAGTTAATAAGAACAATAATTATTTGAGAGTGAACGTTGCTTTGGTCTTTATTATTCCTTTCTTATAATTTTGAGCTGCTTTTCTTCTGGGCCCTGTATAATGGTAAACTGACGGCACTGCTGAGTAATTGAATTTCTCTCATTACACACACACTGTAAGAAGCATGCCACACAGCCAGGACTTATACGATGTCTATCTCCTCCTCACTGGATAATTCAAACTCTTCTTAGAATGAGTCAGATCTTGATTACAAGTACACTATCAAAACTCAATGCAAGATCCACAAGCGTTGATACATCTACTCAATTTTCAGTGGTAGTTGATATCCAAGATAATTTTCCCCATCAGTTGCATATTCAAACAGATTGAAGGGCTGCAGTACTCTCAAATTAATTAGTAAAAATCATCACATTAAGGTTCTAACCTAATAATNCATTTCACCAGAGGTTCACTGATTCAAAAAGTGCTTCTAAAGTTCCTTGTATCACAGCTGAGCTTTGTGAAATTAGAGAATGAGATCTCACAATCAAACAAGATCAATTATTATATTAGGTTAATTATCCTAATCTCTCAAATCCACTGAGTACTAAATCATAACTCCTATTATATGCTTTTTTTTGTAACTAACATGGAATTATTTGCTTTTAAGGCAACCAGTCCTTTTTTAAATACAATTTCACTATACAGTATCACTAAGTCAATATTCACTTCTGCCAACACTGTATAGATTTCCCAATGCAGCTGTATTTAAAAACAGAGAACTTTTATATCATAGTACTCAGTTATGATTCTCAATTTTAGTAAAATTTCCATGGAAATAAGCAGACAAGGAATACTCTGTATGTTAGTAGCTTATACAGAAGAAGGGACAAAAGCTTTTACTGCAAATACACCGTACCCCTTGGAAAATGCAGAACCAATAAGAGTCAACGACTTATTCAAACAGGTCAGTTACCTGTAGAAAATTGTATATTTTGTTGGAGTTTGTTTTATGAAAGATGAAGACCATCAAAATACACTCTAGGATCTTTTCACACGTGCCATCAGATTTAATGAAGCCCGCTAATTCCTCTCATAACAGTAGAAAAAACATTAGGAGTGAAAAGTCTGGATTTTAAATGGCTATATATCTTTTCCTATGAAACAAGTGGGTGTGTTTTCCTAACTGAAATCAGATCTTATATTAGATATTTGCATGGCTGACTTCGTTCCACTTTACCTTTATTTTTAGGATACCAGTATGACCAAGATGAGCAAAAACAATGGAGAATCTCAGAAATGCTACTTGAAATCAATTTATACTGTGAACTAAAATGCCACCCTCATAAATATTTATAAGAAAGGACTTCACATTATATGTTCAGCATTGAATGGTGTGTGTTATTAATGTTTCATAAACGTTTGTACAGAAAAACAATATGCTTTACTGTGCTTCAAAGTATTAAGTAGAATTATAGTAGCATCTGCTTCCAACAGTTGAGTGCACAAGCTATTCATGCCCTGTCGTAAATTCCATGATGCATTAAGATGCCATTAAATGCACCTTCTGTAGTTGTCTCCACATTTACATACCTTGTAAATCATCAGGTAAAAATCAAGCAAACGGGAGCAATCTCCTGCACGCTTCCCTTCTGCCATAGAATCTAGTGCCATCCACATCTTTCTCTATTGGGATCATTACCATCAAAACATGAAATTAATGATGTCAATGACGATAAATTTAATTGCTAGGGGCAATTTTATTTATATTTTTTAATACAAGGGGTTTCTTACAGAAAAAAAAAAAATGAAAGCCAAGATGCATAGACAAGCCAGAAGACATAAACATGGTGGTGTGCCCATTTTTCCCTCAAGGATCCTTATTTGGGAGTCTTATTTCTCTTAGATAAAATTTTTAAAAATCACTAGAGGAATGAAAATAAGTTTTAAAAAAGTATCTTTTCTCTTTGTGGGATTTTTCTCGCACACAAAGTCTCTTCAGCAAACTTTACCTGAGGGAAAAACAAATGATGGAGAATATCTCAGCTTTTCCAGAACTGTAACACACCTGGAGGAAGACTTTTTTTAAATTTTCTTTAATTCAGTAACATCCCCTTACTGTTTCATTCCATCTAACTACCAATTTATTTCCTTCAATCCATCTTTTTAGGAGATAGCTGGAAAAGGTTTCCTTTCATGAAAATGTCCAGGCACATTCCTGCATTGGTTGGTAGGATAGCTCTGTCAGTGTTGCAGCTGAAACTCCACAGTCTGCAGACTCTATCTCTCACCACTCCAGTAATTCAGCCTGTAATGGTCAGGAGCTTGGAAACAGGCACCTGCACCTGGGTACCAGGGTTGGCAAAACAACATGCTGCTGGCACAAGATCCTGTTTGCTTGATTGTTTCCCCTTAAACATTCAAACATTTCAGGCCCAGCAAATTAGTCAGATCTGTTTTCTCTGAACTTAGCAATTATTTCCATGGTTTTCTCATGAGCTTTGCACTCTCTATGAAGCCAGATAAAAATGTATGCCTTATGGAAACACCACCCTGTATTTTTATTGTTTTGCAGTCTCCTTGAAAATGAAAAAAACCTGGTGAACTACAAGGCTTGTAGTCACTAACAACAGAAGCCTGAAGAGGAGGGAGGGAAGGAAGGAGAATGGTAAAACCGAGTACACACACATATCCAAGGTGAACTGCAAGACTGCCAGAGGTAACTAATTTATTTAGTTATTAATCTGTCAACTTCCACTAGAAAAATATTTTTTAAATTTAAGAAAATTATATAGCCCTTCATTTTAGGGTCAGACTTTCACCTAGCACATGCAATTCCCTTGCTACAAGGATGCATCCCATGGGAGCTCTTAGCATCTTTTCCAAAAGCAACAGCTTCTTAAAATGATCAGATCACAATTTTTTCCCTCAGAAGGACAAGTAAAAAAGGGAAGAGGGAAAATAATAAATACTATGAATTTTCTTACATTTAGCTACAAACATTATGAAAAACTCCACAGCCCTTTGTAACTGATGCTTTCTCCTTGCCTGTCATCTGTATTTATACCATACTTATAAATCTTTGCAACCCTCAGTCCTTGAACTCCTCCTGAAAGGAATAAAACAAAGCATCTAACATGCTTTATTACCAAACAGCAAGACTCTTATCTTTCTTTAGCCTTTCAAGAAATAGTTGGAGAGAAGAACGAGAAATCTTCTGAAGATCAGAGAAAACAGGTGCTGAATTGAGGGTGATAGCTCTGCTAAAAACTTGTGGGTACAGATAGCCTTGCAAACTCAACCCACTCATGTCAAATAGACCTTCTGGAGGACAACACAGTTCAAGCCAACTCAAGCTAGCCATGATTGATTGGATCAGGAACACTGAAGAGCCAAGGTAGACAACAGAAAACCCACTTTTAGAGATATTTCTTGGCATAACAGTCACTTAGAGGTGGCTATAATTATTTGGTGCTATTAGTAAAAATATTAACTTGAAAGACAGATTAAGACATTGTCAGCCTTACATGAGAATGACATAAGTGCAAGCAGCAGTGATGAGCCAACTGCTTTGGATGCCAGGACAGTTGCAGCAATACCAGCTTCTATTCCCTCTCAGCTGCCACACAGTTTTGGTTTAGACAAGCCAGACGGAGAAGCCTGTTCTCCCACAGATTATGTTGGGTGACTATCTCCACGAGGGTAAACCTTTTATTGGCCAATTGGCTGCCTCTGTGCCACTGCTAACCCTCATCCCCTGTTTACTTACCATCAAGGAGCAGAGCATGTCTTTGTGCTACACTCTCACAGGGGAAAATTCATTGCCATTTTAAATTCTTTTTCACATATTTTCTAATTACATTTTTACTAGCATCTCTAAACAGTTTGCAGATCAGCAGCACTGCCAAGATCTTTTCTGCTACTTCTTCAGTGATTGTGGCTACTGCACCTTTTTATTTTCTCATTTAGGAAAACAGTGAGGTTTTCTGTTGACTCCTTTGCTCTTTAACTGTGGAACGAGGGTTTGCATTCGGAGAAACTCATTGTGATGCTGACTGGAAGCAGAGCACTTAGGTCATTGGAAAAATAGAGCATACATTAGCTCTTTAGAGACTGTATGGTCACTTCAGCTCCTCCTGTTTATTACAGCCTTTCCATGTACTTAGTGTTATAGTCTTTTACTGCAGCCTCATAGCTCAGAATCTCTAAAAATAGGTTTGCATCCTGATCTAAATTCCGAGTGCTAGTCTATCTCCATTGAGAAAGTCTTCAGTTTTACTCTCCTGTGGAAGAATGCTCCCTTTCTAATGCTACAAACACCTCTATATATTCATTCACTAGTAGATTAACAATAATCTCTGCATCACTCAGACTAGGTATTTTTAGTCCTAAATGGAAAAAAAACCAACAAAAAAACCCCAGTTCTTGAAATTGCTTATACCTGTGCAGAGTTCAGTCCAATTCAGTCAAAGGCTACAAAAATGCAGCCATTTGCCCATGTGGCTTTGTTCACAGTGAAATGATCCCAGAAATGATCATGTTACATATCAGATACTCTAAGAAAACACCAGTGTGTATAAATAAATAAATATCTGTCTAAAAAAAAGATGCCATAGTAATCTTTTTCTTTTCTACCTATATTTCACTCAGCATAGTCTGACCATGATCCATGACTCATGCTCCCATGCACTACCACAGCTTAATAAGTTATGATTCCTTTAACTGGTTGGAAGATGTAATTGAATGCAGGAGCACAGCCTAATATTTAACATCTAAAAATCTATTGCTTTTTATTGCCATAAATGCAAATATATACACATACACTTATCTACATATATACATCTACATATCTCTTAGACTTCCTAACTTCTGTTCCTGCCTACATGAGTAATTAATGCCATAATTTTTCCTTACTTCTGTTGTTTTTCCTCCAAGAACACTACTGCATGTTTTATGACAGGAACACTATATCCAGTAAAAGAAGAGAAAAATTTTCTATGATTTTTTTTCCAGGACAAGTGAGCTAAAAAGCATTACTCAAGGAGGACTGAAAAACTAGTACAAATTTGAAACTGAAACAAAACATTTTTAACTAAACGAAAACTGAATTTCCCTCCTATTTTTCCCTGGAGGATTTCAAGTAAACGAAACACTTATGTTGCTTTTGCAATTTTTTTTTTCTTTTTGTATTTCTAGTCCATTTAATTTTGAAATTCAAATAGGAGAGAGAAAAAAACCTCCTAGAAACAAGAGTTTTCCCTGCTTGTAAAGTTATATTCTTTAGGGAAGAATTTCATTAGGGAAATTAAACTTTTTCATGAAGATTTCCACCTCTTCAAAATGAAAAAATGTTTGTCAAGAAAAAAATCAAACAAGTTTTATAAAAGGTACTTTAGGCATACCACAGTCATATTTATGACTCGGACACGTGCTATTTCAGTACTCCCTACACTGTCACATCATTCAGCCAATTGTCCTGTATTTCATATAATTTTCATTTAACAAAGTACACATCATTCTGACATTGAAACTTTTTTCCTCAAGATCCCTGTATCATCTCTATTTCTTCCTCATTCATCTAGGTATTTGACTAATACAAGTAACTATAATATTTAGGAGCAAAGCTCTATGTATCTCCTTCTTTACTTTGCTCATCATTGGATTCACTGAATACCACAGTTTTGCTACACATTTTCCATGGAAAGTCCCTAGTAGACATTATATAAAAACAAGAGATATTCCAAAAAAGGCTTCTGTTCAGTTATTTATGGTTATTTGTTGGTTTGTGTTTTTTTTTAATGGTATAATCTCTATCCTTCTATTGCTTTTTCTACCACTTCCAGCTCTCTCCTTCATGGCACTCACAGTCCAACATGGCTTGACAAGACTGACAAATGAGGCTTGGGAAGTGCCATTCACTTCTACAGGTAGCCAAAGTCAAGCTGGTTGTGTTCAAGAAATCTAACTTGGTCTGTCTCAATATCCTAGAATGGCTTCCTGTTCCCTTGTTCCTTCTTTTCATACTACCAAATCAGAAATAACCCTTATTACAGAATACACAGAACTACTCCCACCATAAGTTATGCTACACAGAAGCTGTCTTAGGTTTGATTAGACAAATAGTATTTTCCATATCAGACTTGCTATGCTTATGGCATAAACACAGAGGGTCAAATCTGACATTTTAATGCAGAAAGTCATTTTGCATGGCGCACAGAGACAGAAACACAGCGTGATATAGAAGTTGTAGCCATATGCTGCTTTATTCTCAAAGTAAAAACATCTCCCCAAAAGATTATATTCTGAAATAGTGCATGGCTGTGAACTGAAATAAAACAGTGTACACATTCGATAATAGAAATGAAATAGCATTCACTTCAGAAGTAACTAATGTTGGAATAATAATAATAGCAATTTGCAAAGTGCTGGCTGCCATTCAAAACTCTCCTGAAACCACTCAAACTGCTTGATTGAATAAACTAACAAACAGGACCTTTTCCCTCTGCTTTAGTCTCTGCCAAAAATTAAAAAAGACAAACACAGTATGGATCATGCCTGTAGTTCTAATTGATGTCATTCGCATGTATCCATTCAAATTTTACCATGCTTTAGGCCAATTTAAGAAAATCTGAATGTTCTTTTAAAGAAACACCATTTATAATCTTATGGTTTCTGATCGACTCTTCTCCTGCTGTAACCGGCACTAAACATTAATATTGTAGTACAAGTGATGTGGTTTATGATTCATCCAGAAATTTGAAGTGGGTAAACTTTTGGTTTAAGTTACAGTTTTTTATTGATTTCAAACACAATTCTTAAACCTGATGACTGTGTGAGATACCTTTCTGGATCTACTCAAAAATCTTTTAGGAAAATTACGTTCTTAAACCCTGTACTACTGTCCTTTTAGCTAGATTTACTGAAAACAAACCTTTGATAGTGCAAGAGAGATAACTTGAAAAGAATAAATTGACCATACAAAAGTTCTTGTTTCACCTTATTATACTACAACTCTTGGGTCAGAAACTACTGAGATAGCAAGAAAGTACAGCAGAGTCTCCAGGAAAATGTCTCTCACTGTACTTGGTCCTAAATTGTGAAGCAGAATAAACAGGGGAGAGATGAAAAACAGGTACAAAACCTACTGGGAATTAATGCATTCGCTGCCTGTTGAATTTTCAAGAAACAAGACTTTCTATTTTCCAAATAATATATTTTCCACTACCTGCCAGCAAAGTAGGACTTCGTTTGTTTCCTTGCTTTAAACTGAGAGGAAACATGGTGAAGAGAGAATGGCATTTTACTGGAGTAGAATGATTCTGAAGATCTAATTAAATTTAGATCACTTCTGTTATTTTCAGTCCTAACGGGATGGTTAGCCCTGGTCCTAAGAGAAGGCTGTTAGAATACTACTAGCTTGGCTATTATGTTCATCATGACTTCATATATCAACATACAAACAAAAAAGCAGCAACAAGTTAGAAAACTCTATGTTGCTTAAATCATATTATTTTTTCTAAAGGCCTGTTGAGGAGAACTTACTTGTCTTAAAATCATATTATTTTTCTAAAGGCCTATTGAGCAGAACTTACTTGTCTTAATATCATGCTTTTTAACCAATGTATTCTTGATTTACATCTACATGCAATTGTTTACCAAAGTACTGAGGAGTGCAATAGTAATAGGCACCACAGTAACAGTTTGATGCATTTAGCCTAACTGTTCCTGTAAGCACTCATGTCTAGAACTGCAATCCACCAGTTGATGTATTGTGCAGTACATCACAGTCACTTATATATTCAAAAGGCACAACCTGCAGATATTCATAAATTTAATATAAATTTAATTTTATATATATAAATCCCTATTTTAAAACATGTTGCTCCCTTCCCCTCTTTGTTAACCTAGATTAGAATCTAAGAAGCATCCTAAGTTTATGTCATTACTTTATATTCTCCCCATTTAAATCTGGATTGAGGGATAAGGGTAGGCGAAGGGAAGAGGCAAAATATCTCCAACATGTTAGACATGAAATGAAATTTAGTGTTTTCCAACATTTGCAGAAGTCTAGCAAAAAGACACATGGTTTAGAAGGAAAAAAAAGCAAAACAAGCCAGTCACAGAAAGAGTTTGTGAGGCATTATACAGGCTATTCCTTATTGCAATCACAACAGGATAATGTTTCCTATACTACGTATTCAGACAGAGCAATTAAGAATGTAATAGTATCTCCCAAAGAAAACAGAAATATCACATATTTACAGCTTCTTATACTACGGAGTCTTGAGCTCCAATTTATTCACATTGTGGAAGAAGTCTATAACAACTCTGGAGATGGATTTCATTAACAGGAACTTCACTGTTTCACTTCTCTTTCTAAGTCCTCCCTTCTCATTGGCCCTAAAGAAAGCCAGTCTTTGTCAGTGGCAGAGCAGTTATATGTTAGATCAATAACCTAATAAGGACAAAAGAGTAAATGCAGGGGTGAGAGCAGAGAAAGAAGAAAACACATTTCACAATTTACATGTCTTCCTCTCCTGGAAACATATGTGAATCAAAGTCTAACAATATGAACTGGGAGTCTGGGATAAGGTCTTAAAGCCTGCCCTAAAATCCAGCTGGATTACGTGGTTATTTCAGTACTAAATCCTGATGTTCATTTTAATTCTTCTCAGCAGCAGCTGACAATACTGGTAATTTCTAAGTTTGGATAAAAGCAATTTCCAGTGAAAAACTGTTTTGAGGCCATGATCAATCACACAGTATTACATACTACTAGTTCACTAAAAACCGTTTTCACAAAGAATCAGGTCTGCTGAGGAACTTGAATAAAAGGTCTTTTTTTTTTTCAATGTCAGTGGGAATTAGATGCTCCAAATTATCTGAGAGCCTGCATCACAGTGCCTGCTAAGCTGCATGGTAATACTATGGTTATGATGATAATGATCCACCACAGAGTACACCAGCATATTTTTCTGATCTGATAGGTATCCAACAAGCAGTTATCAGCCATGAAAATGGTGCAGGGTTAAACATCACATAGGTCAAGAATCTCCTCCTTTCCTGCAATGCAGAGAACTGATTGCATCAAACAAACCGCATGAAAATTAATGCAACAGTAACACATCAGTGACAACTTTCAACTCACTGGGTTAGACAATGTAAGTGTGATTTGGGCACCTCTGTTATAATATATATGTTGTTATTTTCAGCCATTAAAAACAGAAGCTGTATCAGAAGACACTCTGTAATACTCAGTAAACGTAGGGAGCTCTCCTGCAGCAGCCAATTTTAATGATGTATTGCAGCACTTCCAGGTGTGGAAGTGTCAATCTGCTTGAGAGTAAGGAAGCTCTGCAGAGGTATCTGAAGAGGCTGAACCAATAGGTTGAGACCAACAGTATGAAGTTCAACAAGGCCAAGTGCCAAGGCTCCACTTGAGATTCAACAACCCCATGCAGCGCTACAGGCTTGGGGAAGAGTGGTTAGAAAACTGCCTGACAGAGAAACACCTGGGGGTGTTTGTTGACAGTGAACTGAATATGAGGCAGCAGTGTGCCCAGGTGGATAACAAGACCAATAGCATCTTGGCTTGTATCAGAAACAGCGTGGTCAACAGGACCAGGGAATTGATTGTGCCCCATTGGAGAGGCTGCACCTCAAATACTGTGTTTAGTTTTGGGCCCCTCCCTACAAGAAGGACATTGAGGTTCTGGAGCATGTCCAGAGAAGGACATCCACTGAAGGGGCTGGAGAACAAGCTTAATGAAAGGTAGCTGAGGAAATTGTGGTTGTTTAGCCTGAAGAAAAGGAGGCTGATGGGAGACCTTATCACTACCTACAACTACATGAAAAGAGGTTGTTGCAAGGTGGGTGTTGGTCTCTTCTCCCAAGAGATAGGCAATAGGACGAGAAGGAACGGCCCCAAATTTCACCAGGGGAGGTTCAGATTAGACATCAGAAAATTTTTCTTCACCAGAAAGGTTATCAGGCACTGGAATAGGCTGTCCAGTGATGTGTTTCCGTCACCATCCATGGAGGACTCGATGACCTCAAAAGTCTTTTCCAGCCTAGAGACTGTATGATTCTATGACTCTATGAACACCAACCAGTGCATTTCAAAGCCAAAAAATCCCATGGGTTTCTGAAAAACAACATACACTCATCCTGTTCTTACTAGTGCTACAACCTAATGTGTATCAATTGGCTTTTATAGATGACCTAAGTCACTGGGGGTAAACAATTATACTATTTAACAGCCGCTAATGCTTGTTAAAAATTTTGCCTGAGAGGCCAATTTTGCACCCATAGCAAACAATTCCTGCATTACTCTAAATGCTAATATTTCCAGGAATTGCTTACTACAGTTTCCCTGTTGGTTTTGAGTTAGTTACCTTTCTCCAAGCATCATGCAGTACTAAAAAAAAAAAAAAAGACATTAGAATTAGATCATCCTTCTGGTGTATAATTTTTCCTTATCATTCAGTATACTACAGCTTTTCTGAATCCAGCACCCAGGCCGGTGGGCCTCTTGTTGGCCTCCTGTCCACAGAGGTTGATCTTCTCAGTGGAAATTCTTCTCTCATTTCTCATTTTTCTTACCCTCTTCAGACTCTTCCTCTGAATTTCATTTTGCTACACCTACAGATTCATCTAAGAACAGCAGCTTACACTCTGCTTTGTGATTTGTTTTTCTTCTAACAGATCCAGAATTTCATGGTATTGTTAAAGCCATTTTTGGTTTAATCACGGATAAAAACCTTTGAGTATTTTTTTAAATGCATCTACTGAATCATAAAAAGCAAGTATAATTAGAAATACCTGTGTTTTCAATATACTTAAGATTTCTTACTATTCTCTTATTCCTGGAGGAAATGTACATTAATTCATAAATTTAAAGTAAAATTGAGGTTATTGTGCTATAAATATCTTTAGAAATAATTGTTGGGGGTTTCTTCTGAAATATGCCTTCAGTATTGATATTCTATTTGCTTCCCTGGCTTGGTGGCAGTCAGATGCATGTAGATCATAAAAATGTATTCTGTTTTTAATATCTATGTAATTTTCCACTTTAGTTTAAATTTACTGCATATTAATGAACCCAAGTATATAAAGCAAATAAAACATTCCAAAAACCAAGACAAAATCTAATTGTAGAGAAAAGGAAGTGGTAACATAAGCCAGTAAGAAATCATTCAAATTGTACTATTTCTACAAATGATTGCATTTTTAAAAATGAGTACCACAGTGCTATTCTACACTATATGTTTCCAGTCAATGAAATTTCATACTACAGAACAGGGTAATACTATGAAGAATGAGTTCCTCTGTGTTTGGGGACAAAGAAACTCAGTTCTTTCCTTGTTTTGAAGAGCCTTCAGAAAGCTAGTTCTTAAAATTCATATCCTCTGCAATTCCCAGTGAGATTGGTTAATCTCCCCTATCAACTTCAGGCATGAAAAAAAGTGATCCCCATAAGAAGCACTTAACTGAATTCACTTTGCTTCATTCCTCTGGCATCAAGTATGAGTAGAGGAGCAGCACATTGTGTGGATCAGAGCATTTCAAAATAATATTGTGCTTTCTGCTGGATTGATAGCGAGTTTTCCAAGACTTACATTCCACTGAGCACGTAATTTCACCCGTCTATAAAAATGGCATGTTAAAGATTAAATGAAAAACTGTAATCTGGAATGAGCAATGACCTGTAAATTGGCGAACAGAATTGTCATATGAAACAAAGGAGGTCATTTATTATCTCTCTGCCACAGCTGACCCATCTGCACAACAAGGACACCAAAATACCTCAGCACAGCGCTACAAGGCTTTCTATTCACAAGCTTTTTCAAGGTCCCTAAGTGTAGATGTGGAAAACATTGCTACTAAGTCTTCCTAAAGGCCAGTCTCTGAACTTACTAAGCAATAACAGAGTCCTTGTGAATACCACTATGCTTCCTGATACAGGTTTCTTCAAAGTGTAATTGTTTATAATTTATCATCAAGCTTTAGAAACTGCTTCTATGCCCAATAAGTCCTTTTATGAAGCAATACGTTAAAAGCTAGCCACAGTAGAAGCAAAGGGGACTTTAAACTAACAAAACATTTATTTTCTTGGAAGTCAATAGAGTTGACATATCTTCCTTTCACATGTCTATCTGACAATTCCTTTTGCTATTTTTCTAGGGAGCATTGTTCATTTACATTCTTTCTAACAGAAGTGGATTATAAGAGTGAATGTGGAATTGCAGGATAGCATTTGCCCTGGTGGTCCAGAAGGAGAAAATTGCTATAGGCTGGCAGGTGTGGTCCAGCACTGAGGAAAGTGTTGGCTGAAGTAAAAATAGAAATCTATAAGCATAGGCAAGACTTCTCTTTAACTGTGTTCCTTTCAAGAAAAGGAAGCCATTTGAAAATTAGGAGAATGCTTAGCAGTTACACAGATGGCCAAAAATACTGAAATATTTGTCCAGAAGTTTAATGAATGTAAAATTCAGGAGCTACAGTGCTTACTGTTGGTGAATTTTTGCTCTTTGAACCTGATCCTTAGCTCAAGTTAAACATATTTAACTCACCACCTCCCAACATATCTCCTCAAAAGTATTTTGGTAACTCTCAGGAAAATCTCAGATGGCACACACTTCAGGAGAGAATCTGCCAATGAACTATAGAATCAACAGATCGGAAGAGACCCACTGGATCATCTCATCCAACTATTCCCACCAATCTCTAAACCATGCCCCTCAGTACCTCATCTACCTGTGCCTTAAACACCTCCAGGGAAGGTGAAGCAATCACCTCCCTGGGTAGCCTATTCCAATGCCCAGTGACCCTTTCTGTGAAGAATTTTTTCTTTATGTCAAGCCTGAACCTCCCCTGGCAGAGCTTGAGGCCATTCCCTCTTGCCCTGTCCCCTGTCACTAGGGAGAAGAGGCCAGCTCCCTCCTCTCCACAACCTCTCTTCTGGTAGTTATAGACAGCAATAAGGTCTCCTCTCAGCCTCCTCTTCTCCAGGCTAAACAACCCCAGCTCTCTCAGTCGCTCCTCGTAAGACTTGTTCTCCAGCCCCTTCACCAGCTTTGAGCATGCACTTCTTCATTCATAGTAAAACAGAAGAAGCTGAAGGGTAAGGATAAAAAAACCAGAATTAGGTTTGAATTCTCTTTTCTCACCTTGCTCTTACTGAGTGAAAATGGGAAGAATAAGGTTTCTTCAAGATCTACTAAAAATGCCTATAATTACACAATTTGGTTTTCCAAAATGCCCATCTCTATACAAATAAAACACCTAATTATTTAATTGTGGAGACAAGGGGGTTGATGATAGAAGCTGAAATAAGAAGGGAAGGAAAACATGAAAGACAGGTTAACATTCAGAAACCAGGCTGCTAAAAAGCCTAGACAAAACACTGCGTTTAGAATTTTCTATTTTTGCCCTTATTCAGGGGCAGCAGTTATTCCTGTACTCCATCAAGCTTTAAAAGATCACTTTGTTTAATAAGCTCAAATAACTGAGAAAAATATTTGCTGGGGAAAATGAAAGAAAAGCTCCTCTGGTAAAGTGATTCAAACAGCTTTTTACTACAAAGCATCTTTTCCATTAGGATTTAAAGAATCAGAGGAGGCTAAGATGTAAGGTAATGAGGGTAGGCATGACACAGCAGCCTTAGGGCTCTATGGGACACTCCTTCAGCATTTGATTCAGTCCCTTGGAGGATCCTGAAATGAATCTGATAGAATATGTGCGCTTCTAATTCTTCGTACCTCAGCTTTCAGATCTTGTGTGCTTTGTCATACCTTCACATCTATTGTGCACACACCACTACAATTGTAGAGCTTTTGTTTCCAGTTCACCAGTTTATTCTTTAAGAAAATAAAATAATTTTAATAATATGAGGCCAGGCCTGTTTCTAGTCACTGGGAGAATAGATGAGGGAGGGAAGGATCATCTGAAAGTCTGTGTGTTGGAAACATCAAGTAATGACATTTATTACTAATGGCCTAGGCCCTCCAGCAATGAATCCGACAACACTGATTAAGAGAGAAGCCTGCTGCTTTTTACAGGCATGTAAAATAAAAGAAGTCTTTGTGTTAATAGAGAGGGGTATGACACAGATGGAAATGTAAAAATGAATGAGCTATAAAAAGAAATCCAGAAATATAAAAGCTTGAATCATAGTTTCATATAACATTGCAGAAGCAGATCTTTACAAGATAATATTAACTAAATCTCACACTGTAGATCTGGGGGGAAGAAACAGTAGCTGCCTTCCAGGTATGTTGTAGAACAGAAACTCACGCTTAACAAAATCTCAACTTTCACCCTTCAAGTAAATAACCCATCCTAAGGTTTTTGCATCATATACTCATTAAAGAAAAAAAAATGAAAATCCTACCTATTTCTATTCTACTAATACAGTATCTGAAGCTTCCAAAAGGCCTTTGCTTTTCTAATGACTTTTTCTACAAAGTCATTTAGGCTGGAACAAAGTTGTGAAGTTACAGGACGTGACTACTTGTTACAAGATATCTGTTCTCAGAATATATCTTCAATGGAAAGAGTTCTCATCTAATATATGCCATTCCCAGCACTGCACTATAAGAGCACAAAAAAACACATAAAGCTTTTCATTGTTGCATAGTTACAGCTCAAAGCCATCATTAACAGCCTGACCATTCATGTTCATATATTTGACAGGTACTAGACACAGCAAGCGAAATGTGAAGAGGATGTTACAGAAAAACTTCTGTGGGAAAAGATATATGAAGAAAATAAAAACTGCAAACAACAGGGAAACTCCAGAAAGATAAGGTAAGTGGATAACAGATTACATAACATCAGAAAGCAAGAATACTTGTATGTTCACTAAGACAGTTTGGGGTTTACCAGCTGATGAGGAAGAGCAACACAAACTGCTAGTAATATCACCTAGCTATTTGGTAGAGCTGAAGATAGTAAACTATACCTTCCTCCTTCTTTGTTATATATGCAATGCAATCAAAATATTTGGATTTCCTTGTTGAAAACTGAGGGGAATCCTACTCTTACCACAAGCAAAGGGATTTCAGCCTGGAAGTTCAACACAAATTATCCCAAATCAGGGGAAGTGTGAATCTCAGAAACCTGACTTAAGAGCCTAATTAAACCTAATTAAAAGAGAGAGAGAGAAAGTGTCTGTTTAGCATATTACTTCTGTTGTGTCACATTTGAGAAGCATCAATCAAACTGGAATGGAAAGATGGACAAACAAGGGCCTTCATAAAAGAGAATATATATTTCTGTTGACTTTGACCTTTAGTGCCATATTTGTACATATAAATGTCTCCCATCCTCTTTCAGTCTTGGCCTCATCATAGTTTCAACCTTGTTTCACATCTTGCAATTGTCTTCTTGATACAGTGGTGAAGTCTGGAACACCTACTTCTCATGTGCATGCATACATATGCAGTGATGTCTGATTTTTGATTGATATCATGTGAATTTATGACTGATTCAAACCAGATGGCATGTTCATCTGTTTAAGCCATTAATATAATCTTGTGTCTCTGAATCCAGTATTTTATCATGACATCAGTTGTTGACATAGAGCCTCTGAAGTTAGCTACTGTGGGCTAAAATAGGAGTCAAAAAACCTTTACCAGGACAGATTAAAGAACAGAAAGCATTCCTATGAACTCCTATAATTCAGTGCATAAACAGACTTATTCTGTCCATACACATGATTACTCAGGGAAATCAGTAAACAGCTTTCTTCATATGCTAGGGTCTCATCTTGGACATCCTAAGACTGTGTTGAGCAGGGAAAAGTAGGATATCCCTCTCCCCATGACTCCTCTGGGGTGTTCAGGATCAGGGCATGACTTCCAGCAACTCTCCTAAGCAGTGCAACAGGCAGAATATCCTTTCTTTGACCCACAGGGCAATTACATGCTGGGGTTTTTTTTATCCATTGGATCACTTATCAGTACACAGGGTCTTATCAGGTGTCCATTGTATCATTCTGTGAAGTTACTTGGCTACTTTCTCTTTGGACCAGTTTTTAGCCTGCAATGTTTCGCCAGATGACATTATGCAGTCTGCAGCAGGCAATATATCTTCCCCTGGCACTCCAGAAGCGTTCACACTGATCCTTTTTATTTTAGGTCTTCCTCATTCCCAATGTTGGCTTGCCAGCTGACCTCAGAGCTGTACATCAAAACTTCAGAGATTTCTGTAGTCTCATTGAAAATGCCAGCAGAATTCACAGATCATCCTTCCTGAGGGTTGAGGGGATTGAGGCATGTCACAGAGGGTTTGTGGCTTTGTTATAACAGAGCAGGATTGAAAGTACAATTTGTGCCAAAATTCAGCACGCCACTGTCTGTCCTCAAGATATTGGTGCATGCCATGAACATAAGCAGCATTAATCTCTAAGCTCTTGAGACAATCATTTCCAAAGACAATCCTGATCTTGCAGCAGTGAGCTGTGATTTCAACCACCCAGTGAGATTTTGATCCTTAAGAAATTCAACTTTCATACATGCTTTATGAATAATTCTGCGCAGTACATGGCACGGCGATAAACTCATCTTTTGTGGAACTATGCTAGCTCAGTCTTCAAATTTGTCTAAATGACTGATGGACAGCTTAAAAATTTATTTCTACACTATCTATACCACTGAGCAATGGGACTTGTAGTCCATTTTTTTTTTTTAATTCTTCCTTAGTTCTTTCTTAAAACATAAAAGAAATTTTTGCTTCCCTTCTAGTTCCTGGTTCCACACCTACTCAGAGATCTTTCATGAATTAGATTTTCCAACCTAAAATTACCATTCATGAATACTAAGGAAGTTGATGAGAGTGGGGTGATTGGCTTGAATGGGTCATTTTTATTGAATTTGTTTACATTCTCGACAAAATTTTCCTTGGCTATTTAAGCAATCTACAATCTACAAGTTGTTGATAACTTGCACAAAATATTTGAATTAAATTTCAAAATAATATTTTTATATGTATCTGTGCAGAATAACTAACATAGCCTGCTACGCCAACAAGTTCAGCGCTTGCTAGCTTTCCTATATATTATGCCACAGCCTTGAGAACAGCACTTAGAGTAGCCAAGTGCCACCCTGGGTGCAGAGCTCTGATAAAAGGGTCAGGGAAATCTTGAGGAGCTCCCAGCAACTGTAACAGAAAACACCAAAATGCCAAGGGCAGAATGAATTCAAGTACAAAGCCCCTGCAAGTTTAAACTCTCAAGAGTTAAGATAAAGCAGTAAGGGCAGAGCAAGATGTCTGCTGAAATGCTCATAATTGAGCTTGGCCTTTCCTTGTCAGACTGCTGTTCTGAACAAACAGCACCCAGCTTAGAAAACATTTTCATTATTCAACTCTCATTATCACCCCAAGCACAGCTGTGCCTCTGCATTTTCTGTATGGCATCATCTTTGTCAAACACACTGATGCTACTTGCCACCTGGGCAATATTTCTGCTTTCTGGTTAAGGTAAAACCAGTAGTTTACAAACAGCCCCCAGCTAGTTCTCTCTCTCCAATAGCCAATCCAGACTCTCAGGCAACTATAAATATTCCCTTCAGCCACCTCATCAACATGTGGAAACATCTGCTGAGATTAATATTAACCTGGACTCAAGCTGGCTGGTTTAGCTGGGTGCATAGGACAGGGTTCTAGGTACACGTTCACTCATCTGACAACCTGCTCATTCCAAGGCATTCACAGTGGGAGTTGGCTTCAAGTAGTTTCTCATATTTCTACTGAATATCCAGGACAGACAACTTCTTGCAAAACAAAGAAGCTTAAGAAGTGGCCAATTCACCTGACTAGTGTAGCACCAGAGCGAATATCCTTGACTGGCTGCACAAACTTGGCTTAATCTAAGTTTTGTGATCAGACTAGTTTGCTTTTCACCCACGTTAACTCTAACAAGCTGGGGAATAACTTTTAAAGAAAAGAAAATCCTTTTAGAGAGCTTAAATTAAAACTTAATTTCCTTTGAAAATCATTATTTGAACTGATGGCCTGTTGAAGTCTATGTCATTTGCTGATAATCACCTGCACCCATAGTTGTAAAAGTCTAATTACACGGTTATTTTAAAGGATTGTTTTTCACATGATTAAGCCAGATTAATGCACATGAATCACAAATTTGACCATAAAAGCTTTTCTTTCAAAAAATGGTATGCAAGGCTGATTAAAGAGTAGACATTCCTAGACCAATAAAATATTATGGCTCAATTTAAATAAGGTTTCTACACAGTTTTTACGCGTGCCCACAGAACATTGGAACAGGATGTATTTTCTTCCTTTTTTTCACAGCTGAAAATTCATTGTATGCCTGAGTTGTGTTGATATCTGTCTCTCCAAAAGATTTAAGACTGGGAACAATTCTAATTTTTATATATGTTAATGCATAGAAGTATGCATGGCTCGTTACACTGTGGTATTTTTACCTGAGAAATACCTAAAAATATAAACAGATGCCAAGAAACGAAGAGAACACACTTCTAAAATTGCATCTTCCATCTGAGGTGGCTTTATTGTACTAATATTCTGGGACAAGAAAATTTCTAACAAAAGAATATAAGATATTCAGTGTGACGTACTGTTTTGGCTGGATTAATAGCACCATTATAAACCCCAACATCATCTCAACAAAAACAACAAAAAAGATTCAGCATCCCCAAAGCTTCTGTGCTGTTTCACAAGTGCGACTCTTTCAAAACATCCTACTAATAAAAAAAATAAAATAAAATAGTAATTCCATATTTTTATTAAGCGGAGAATTTTAAAAAGAGCTATTGGAAGAATAATACCATCTAGAAGTTACTTTTGCTATTTTATCATAATGAATATGTCTCCTAAAACCAAATGGATCCTGTTGGTTTCATCTGGGATAAACCATAAGATCTCTGCTTTCTTTTTTCCCCAAAGTCCATAAAGATTTTCTTGTGCTCACTGCTGCATGTTATTGGCCGCAGATCCACAGAACCATTTGTAATTTGTTGGGTTTTTTTGATATATGTGATTCAGGATAAACTATCATATATTCTTCTGTAAATGTATGCATTATACTGTTAAAACTATTACTGACTAGCAGCCTAACTTGACAACTTCTGTTAGGTTTAATGAAAAGTCAATTTACCTTACATTTTAGTATAGGTAGGAGGGGAGATTTTTACGCTAAAACTATCACTTCACAACTGTCATAATAGAACAATGACAGCACTAGTCAAACTACAGACCACAACAAAAAAACCTAGGGGAGCTTTTACTCCTTGTAAGCAATATTACAGTCACACAGAAATTGTGGTACTTGTCTCAAGCTGTTTATAACACATGAGAAAGGGGGCTCAGAGTATTACAAGTGTAACATGGAAAACCAGTTCACAGCAACAGAGGCCACAGCACACCAGCTACCTAACTTTAGTTTAACTAAACTTCAATTTTTATTCAATAGAGAAAAGTTTTCAAATGCCATTGCTAGCAAAAATGAAAATCTTTCCTCGATACACCTTTTACAAGCAATTTGTTGATTCTCAGCATTCTAGTATACAAACATGCTATTCATTCTGCTTTATTTCTTGCAAACTGTGGCAACTTTGCAAAACATATTACAGCTGCAAGTATATTAGTATAAAAATACATGGGGGGTGGTGGTGGGAGCATCCTTTGATAACTGAAAAAGCTATTTTCTCTTTGTTGTCTTTGTTACACTTCATAATCATTAACAAACCCCCAAATTAGCAGTATGCAGCTGGTCTAGCTGCTGGCAGGATCTTTTTTTTTTTTTCCATGGGATGGAAGATTCATTTTTGCTTGTTTTTAAAAGACAAAGTTCACTTTCACTAGTTGGGGTGGTGAGGTTTTTGGCAATTATTTGATATAAATGACAATTTAATTCCTTTTATACATAATCTGAGTAATCCCTTATGAGGATTACTATAATTTTTTTTCTCCACCTATTATCTTTCTAAAGGCTGACAGTTTGGAAAGCACATTAAAATCAAGCTCGATAACATTGCTCAATATTTCACCTCCCAGCTGAAGACAGTATAGTAAAGTATCACAGGTGAAGAACACTCACTGTAATTCTAATTAACAGTGACTAAGACCAATCGTGCTTAATTCTCAAAACACAAATACAAGGTTTGATGGCTCGAGGCACTACCATCAGATAAGATTACTGGTTTTGCCTCAGTGACATGATATTATTGAAGAGGCTAGTATATACTGTTACAGGAGAACAGGGGATGACACATATGGATACAGAAGTTCACAAACTGGACAAACTGAACTTTGTGCCTAACACAAGTGCTTGGTCATTCAACAGCTTTCTAGCTGTGTTACCACATTATAAGGAGGCCACTCTCACCCTCAAAGGGTAACACAATATTTCACAACTCATCCCCATCCAGGCACTATTATGGTTTCAGGAAGGAAAGTGGTTTTCCTTCTGGGGTATGGGGGAGTTAATGGTGATAGCCATCAACAAGACAAACCTCCTGCCCATGCTGGAGTAGCAGGCAAGAGACCCTAGCAGTTTCATAACTAGTGTGAAAGCCCTAGTAGTCTTCCAGGTGAGCTGTCCAGGTAGAATTAGATAAGATTTCTGCCCATTATGCTTAGAAAAGATCATTTTGCATCTGAAGAAGTTGAAAAAAATCCCTGCTCTGACCCACTACAACACTACACACAGATGGACAGTCTTAATATCCCACTAATCAAATCTGCAGTTTCTCCTCATGTACAGATTAAAAAAACTCTCCTCTGCCATATTATTCCTGTAGTTGGAAGATGTAACTCATGTACATTGATTATGTAGATAACTCTCCACCTGTTTGTCACATCTTTGATTTTATTACACTGAATCACTTGCAAAACCTTTTTCTGCTACCCTTCAGCTGTTTTCCAGGTTAATTTTGTAACATTTTCTCTATGTAAGAATTACAGTTTATTGACCAGCCTTTGTTGTCCCCTTCACAAGTCTGGTTTTGTCTCCTTATGATATGTCTTCCACTCACAGCAGAGGAATCCAAAATGAGGCTGGGTCATTATTTCTACTCTCTCAAAGATATTTTGCCCTTTTCTTTTTACCTCTTTACTGTAGAACTAATATCTGAAGTGATATTATTCTCTAAGTGACTTCATCCAGCGTCATGCAGACAGAGAAATAGACAGAAACATTCTGACTCGTGCTTCTGTACCTTGTCTTGTCACATTGCTGGTATAACTTGGGCATCAGAAGTAAACTGCCCTGTAGATGCTTGCATAATATGTAGTCAAAGCCAGCAGATTGCAACAACATTGAGTTAACTTAAATAGGAAAAAAACCCCAATGCAATTGTATCTTGACCACTACAATGTGAAACAAAATGTCAATGAACAGCTAGAGCTAGGAAATTATAATTTTCTTTTGTCACATGTATAGCACTTCTGTCTGTAGAGCCCTAAAACACTATGATAATAGGCCCAATCCTCCAACTGGAAAAATTAAGACAAAAAGAAGCATCCCAAAGCTCAACAATCAAGGATATAACTTCGTTCTACCTACTATATTAGAGCACATTTTAAATGAACAAAGAGCCACAAAGCAATAATATTTTTCTATAGAAGTATTTTAGTACTAGCAAGAAAGACAGTACACAAAACTTCAAATGCAGAAATAGTGACAATGTGCAAAAAAATTGTCCCTATTTTAAACAATACAACCTATTTACTAACTCTATTTCTGAACTATAAGTCAGTGGAAAGGAGAAATTAATTGGCAAAAATATTCTGAGATATCAAATATTTGGCTTGCATGAAGCTAGTGCTATCTAAGCTGGAGACAAACTCCTCCCTCCTACTGTTCCACCTGAAATAAGTACTGTACATGACCTTACTGACTTGGCACAGTTGGTCACTATAACAACTATAATGCATGGAAATAGACCATCAAGTGCATTAACTTGTTGGGGGAAAAAAGGCAAATTCTTTTGTGATAAGTTCTCTAAAAACAATTTGTCCATTTGCTTTTAATTTACTTTTATCTAATAACAATGCAATAGGACAGATTTATAAGGTTCTTACAAGGCCTTATAATGAGC
>WAAB01003413.1:15707-92401 GCA_013389865.1 Piaya cayana | reverse complement strand
TATTATCTTTCTAAAGGCTGACAGTTTGGAAAGCACATTAAAATCAAGCTCGATAACATTGCTCAATATTTCACCTCCCAGCTGAAGACAGCATAGTAAAGTATCACAGGTGAAGAACACTCACTGTAATTCTAATTAACAGTGACTAAGACCAATCGTGCTTAATTCTCAAAACACAAATACAAGGTTTGATGGCTCGAGGCACTACCATCAGATAAGATTACTGGTTTTGCCTCAGTGACATGGTATTATTGAAGAGGCTAGTATATACTGATATAGGACAACAGATGACACATATGGATACAGAAGTTCCCAAACTGGACAAACTGAAGTTTGTGCCTAACACAGGTGTTTGGTCATTCAACAGCTTTCTAGCTTTGTTACCACATTATAAGGAGGCCACTCTCACCCTCAAGGGGTAACACAATATTTCACAACTCATCCCCATCCAGGCACTATTATGGTTTCAGGAAGGAAAGTGGTTTTCCTTCTGGGGTATGGGGGAGTTAATGGTGATAGCCATCAACAAGACAAACCTCCTGCCCATGCTGGAGTAGCAGGCAAGAGACCCTAGCAGTTTCATAACTAGTGTGAAAGCCCTAGTAGTCTTCCAGGTGAGCTGTCCAGGTAGAATTAGATAAGATTTCTGCCCATTATGCTTAGAAAAGATCATTTTGCATCTGAAGAAGTTGAAAAAAATCCCTGCTCTGACCCACTACAACACTACACACAGATGGACAGTCTTAATATCCCACTAATCAAATCTGCAGTTTCTCCTCATGTACAGATTAAAAAAACTCTCCTCTGCCATATTATTCCTGTAGTTGGAAGATGTAACTCATGTACATTGATTATGTAGATAACTCTCCACCTGTTTGTCACATCTTTGCTTTTATTACACTGAATCACTTGCAAAACCTTTTTCTGCTACCCTTCAGCTGTTTTCCAGGTTAATTTTGTAACATTTTCTCTATGTAAGAATTACAGTTTATTGACCAGCCTTTGTTGTCCCCTTCATAAGTCTGGTTTTGTCTCCTTATGATATGTCTTCCACTCACAGCAGAGGAATCCAAAATGAGGCTGGGTCATTATTTCTACTCTCTCAAAGATATTTTGCCCTTTTCTTTTTACCTCTTTACTGCAGAACTAATATCTGAAGTGATATTATTCTCTAAGTGACTTCATCCAGTGTCATGCAGACAGAGAAATAGACTGAAACATTCTAACTCGTACTTCTGTACCTTGTCTTATCACATCGCTGGTATAATTTGGGCATCAGAAGTAAACTGCCCTGTAGATGCTTGCATAATACGTAGTCAAAGCCAGCACATTGCAACAACGTTGAGTTAACTTAAATGGAAAAGAAAAAAAAACCAATGCAATTGTATCTTGCACACTACAGTCTGAAACAAAATGTCAATGAACAGCTAGAGCTAGGGAATTATAATTTTCTTTTGCCACATGTACAGCACTTCTGTCTGTAGAGCCCTAAAACACTATGATAATAGGCCCAAACCTCCAACTGGAAAAATTAAGACAAAATGAAGCATCCTAAAGCTCAACAACCAAGGATATAACTTTGTTCTACCTACTATATTAGAGCACATTTTAAATGAACAAGTAGCCATAAAGCAGTAATATTTTTCTATAGAAGTATTTTAGTACTAGCAAGAAAGACAGTACACAAAACTTCAAATGCAGAAATAGTGACAATGTGCAAAAAAATTGTCCCTATTTTAAACAATACAACCTATTTACTAACTCTATTTCTGAACTATAAGTCAGTGGAAAGTTTTCATTAATTGGCAAAAATATTCTGAGATATCAAATATTTGGCTTGCATGAAGCTAGTGCTATCTAAGCTGGAGACAAACTCCTCCCTCCTACTGTTCCACCTGAAATAAGTACTGTACATGACCTTACTGACTTGGCACAGTTGGTCACTATAACAACTATAATGCATGGAAATAGACCATCAAGTGCATTAACTTGTTGGGGGAAAAAAGGCAAATTCTTTTGTGATAAGTTCTCTAAAAACAATTTGTCCATTTGCTTTTAATTTACTTTTATCTAATAACAATGCAACAGGACAGATTTATAAGGTTCTTACAAGGCCTTATAATGAGCAGCTCCTGCCCAATAAACTCCCAAGCATTCAAACTAAAAAATGAGACCATACCAGAAACTTGGTAGTCTTAATAACTGGAAACTGTCAGATATAAGCACGGTTAGATTTCTTAAGTAGTATACAAATGCTGGTGGAAAATTAATTTATCTTAATCGTGTATTAATTTACCATGACTGTAAGAGCAATATTTTTCTACTAGTACCATAAAGGCCTTTGAAATATTTATCACATTCTGGTCCAGATTAAGACAGCTGAAGTCCCCTCCCCCTTATTTCATCCCCTGTGGCTTAAAAATTGAGCTAAGAAAATTGTATCCCATTTGTTTATAATTGAAAAGGTTTAGACAAGGAGTGTTACATTTCTTTAACCTCAAAAATCAGCAGAGAGATAAATCCATCTAAAATTTACACAAAATTACCTCAAAATATGCTAAGTATATAACTGAAGAAATCTAATAATAATAAAGTTAACTTCCATAAGGAAAGGCAGATTCAGAAAGAGCCACCGTGGCTCTCCTAATTCTTCTGAACTATGAGACCTCTTGTATCAGTTCACAGACCACAAGCTCTAGGCATTTATCATCTCTTGTACTCTCTACAGAAATGACTCCTTTGTGGAGAACACGCACAGGGAGAGGCTTTGCAATTTTTTTCCTCCTACTTGTACTGAATGCCAAATCCAAATAACTGATGGAATTTCATGCAGTACAATGAGTGTTACTTCACACATGTCCTGCATGAATGGGGAAATTAAATTACTACTGTTTCCATTATAGAGTCAAACTCAAATGTAGCATGAGGAACAAGCGTAACTTGCCATGATGAGACAGGAAAGGTGCAGTGCACTTCAGACACAGATCAGTCCTGTTGTATACACCTCTCCTGTTAGCATGGACCACACTATCTCTCAAAGTTGCACATCTTGTGCAACCCATGGCCATGCTTTCTCTACAGCATAATTTGCTGGTCAGTATTTGTAAGGTCTCCAACATACACCAAAGATTTGTCTGAAGGTGGATGTGATGAATACAAATATTTTGTTTGGGTAACAAACACACAGCTGCCTCAGAAAAGCCTATTTCCTTCCTACAACATATTTCACATTTCAGAAAAGACAAAAAAAAAGTTTCTTCATATGAAACAAAACCTGTATGTGCACATACATATATCCCTTTTTTTTCCAAGGCTTGTCCTTAAGTTCCCACTCTCCTCCTCTTCTCCCTAGAGGTTGCCTTTCAAAGTTGCCTAATTCCATGGACAGCCAGCTCTGGGAGCAACCAAGACAGCTCCAGCAACTTGTGCTGACAGAAACAGGGGCAGCTGTGCAGGTTAGCTAGGGGGAGAAGGCAGGGAAGGGCAACTAGCTGTGTTAGGAGACTGAGGTTCAGTACAAATACCCAGTAGGGGACTCTAGTGGTCTCAACTCGAGCCAGCAGTATTGCACTTTCCGTTACATATTCTGATCCTGAAAAGGATCATGCACGTGCCTGATTCCGCCTGCTATGATTAGATTTCCTGATTTCACTGGGACTAGACCCAGTATGGGAAATTAAATAGATATAAGCAAGCTTCATAGCTAGCAGTAACGCTGAAGAGTTGATAATAATTATCTCACATTCCATTTAACATATATTTGTAATATACACATGCAAATATTCATATATCTTCCTTTAGTATGACACACCAGTTATGTTGGTTTAAACAATAAAATTCAAAAGCCACGCAGACTTGAAGCACAAAAATACTAATATTCTTCACATTATTTTCTCCAAAAACAACTGAAAAAAAACATTTTATTCCTTCATTTCCTTAGTTTACAGTTTCATTTTGGTCCTGCTTATGTTGTACAGTTACACTGGGCTGGTGGCAAATTACTGGACTCTTAACATTTCTTAGCCTTGAGAAACACAACTCACACTGCTTAGTTAATAAGCAACACAGGGAAATCTACAGAGCTTTTCTTAAGATTGCATTGTCATTGCTTTATGCTACTTGGCTTGATGGCTGCTAAGGTTCATATTATCCTGCATGAGAGGGGAATTTTAAGCAATATCTACCTTTGCAGGTTTTAATTACTGAAAGTATATGCAAAGTATAGTGAAGGTATCGCTGACATGCAATATGCAATAACCCTCAACACTAATTAGTACTCTGTTGACTTTGTTTTGCAAATAAAGCAAGAGAGTACTATACATTTCCCACTTTCCTGTCCTCCTCTTTCTTCCTTTCCCTAGGGCTGCAGAATTATCTTACTGAATAATCACAATTCATTCAGTGTACAAGAGAATCAACCTCCGGCTAAAGCTGATGCTTTTCCTGCTGCCTATTTGGGGTTTTTTTATTATTTTTTACTAAGACAGGTAGATTCATTACCCTCATTTTATAGATGAGGAAAGTGTTGCACAGGGACCCAAAGGAAGGAAAATAAAGCACACAGCAGGTTAATTAATTCCCAGCCCTTCTGCCACCAAAACCATGATTCTTGTCACACAGAGGTTTGTCATGTTGGGCAACAGAATTTAAAATGAACGTAGGGAGGGATAGACTACTTAGAAAGAAAAACATCCCCTTCATAAGGACATACAAGAAGTGGCACAAGTTGCCCAGGCAAGCTGCACCACCCCAACCTCACAATTTTTCAGAATCTAAGAGCAGCCTGGCATGAGACTACAGCTAACTCTCCTTTGAGCAGGAGGTTAGACTGGAGATCTCCTGAGTTCCATCCCAGTCTGAGTTACCCTCTGATTCCTGTGGTCAAATAACAGCCATAAATGCCTGCAGAGGAAATACAAAGGTTAAAGAAATGTTTAAGTCTGTTATTTAGTTACTTTGTATTTTGTAACTCGAGACAGAACTATTGTGAGCTGCTCAAATCTTCTACTTTTGTTGGTGGTTGCTGTTGGGGAGGAGATGTAGGAGTGGTTTACAAAGTTTGTGCGTGAATTACTGTTAATTTGTGAGCCAGGAATTCTGAACACTCATATTTGAGAATAAACACTTGCAATTGCTCTGCAGAAGCAGTGACAGGTAACTAAAAAAAATCCCAGCCAATCAACATTTTAAAAAAAACTATTCAAAAGGATTGTAGAAAAACTAGAAGACAGTTCTTCATTCTGCTTAAGATGATTAGTGTACTTCACAGAGTAAAAGAGAAGGAAAAAAGAATAGTATATTATCGCCTTAAAAATGCTGAATGACACTTTCACTTTTCCTATCACTTTTTTTAATATATTCCACAGTCTTGTTTTCAAACTAGTTTTAAATAGCATTCTATATGAAGTAAAAGTTAATAAAAAGATATTTTCAAATGATAGAAGTTTATTTTTGTGGTAATTCTGAGAAACACAAAGACAACAAAATGTCATTAAGGGAAAACAACTAAAGAATAGAGTACAGGAGATGCAATTAAATTTCCTCTCTCTGTCAAAACTCATAGAACACAAAAAGAAAGATTTTTCATGTTTACTCTTCTCTTAAAAGTCAAATGGTTTAGACACTTCAAATATTCATCCTCCAAACTCCAGTATAAGACTTGCCATGAGTATCACTGCTTTTATTTCTAGTGTAGCTTGATTATCTTAGAGATGAAGGGAGTCAATAACTCAGCTTTTGCCAATGTGTCAGGTCCAAAACTCCCAATGAGAGGATTCACTTCAATAGTGTGCCTCTAAGATGAGAGGAAGAGGGGTGGCAGCTAAAGCTAGTACTTCTCAATAAATAGTTTACTAATAGTTTACTTCTCCTCTTTCCTTTCACCCACCATATGCCCACTTTGTCACTTGAACTTATTTGGGGCTTTATGCCTGACACGAGGGAGAGGGAGAGGGAGAATATATAAAAAATATGGAGACAGGCAGATGAAAGGGAAGTTTTCTCATCATTACCAGCTGTTTTGCAAGAGTAGACACCGGAATTTCTATAAAATCATGATCCTTTCCCCCTTTGGCTAGTTAGGCTGCACAAAGAGAGGATCTGCATTTTGGGACTTTGCAGAAGAAATGCCCAGGTTTGATGGGGCCTTATAAGCACTGTAACCAAACTTTGCTTCAGTGAATTTTTATGAACCACACAGGAAACTTGGGCTCAGCAATACAATGACAAATGTTTTGGTGGATTTGGATGCTACATCCTGAGACTAATTATTACCACATGTAGGAGAGGGAATGGAAAAGTGAAACATACTGAAGAGAGGGATGCTAGTAGCGGGAAAGATGGTGAATTGCTTTGAACTATCATTTTGAAATGCTGAGAAGGATGATGCCTCAGTCAGGTTTGGTTTTACTTCCACAAGAAATTCTAAACTATGCATCTGCTCACAGAGTTTAGTCCTTTGCATAAAAGGCATTAGTGGCTCTCACTCCACATGCATCAGAAGGGAGATGCCCTGTTTTCTTCCAGATGAGTGCTCTTAACAGCAGCACTACAGGATTATTCAGTTGCTCTTCCTTTGGCCTAATTAATAAAAAGGCAACTCACCTTTACCCATGCACTTTCCATCCGGGTTATTAAACACGTCACAAATGCATAGGGCAGTCCCGCCTCCACTACAGTCAGCCCAGATCTGCTGACTTATTAGCTAGTACAGGCACTGTGGGATCATAGCTAAACTCTTTGCAGGCATTGACTCAAGTGAACAAGACCTCTGGACCTAACTCAAGGCATGGAAGAGGTAGCTCCAGTACATTTATATTGCCTTCCTGATCACGATCATATGCAGGAAGAAGCAGAGATATTTTACATAGAGCAAACCCAGATATAGGCTGTCTACCATAAAATGAAGCTAAAAAGGCTTACTGCACCTGTGCCAACAATTTCAGAGTAAGGCTGGTGGAATAAAGCCCCAGTATACTCACTCATCAGTGCCTGAATTGTCTACAACTCGCTAGGTGATTTTTTTTCCCTCTATTTTTACAGGTATTGGAGGTCTGCCTATGTTAAATAGCATACACTGTGTAAGAGCCTCTCCAGAAGAAATTAAGAAAAACCTTCCTGATTTTTTTTTAATCTTTTTAGGAGCTAGGATTTTCTTACAGTTGGGAGAACTGAGTTCAAATCATTTCTCCAAGACTGGATGACCAAGTCTTTTAGCCAGTCTTTCACATCCTAAATGAATACTTCAACCGTGCTCCAGCAGGAGACAGCAGGTATCTCGGTAGTTAGGCAGTCCATGCTCCTCAGCATGCAACTATGCCTCCAGACAGCACAGTAAGAGAATATCTCCTAGACTATGTTATGACTGATACAATAAAAAGGAAAACTTCTTTTGAGACCCATCAGATGTAATCACGGAGCTGTCTTCTACCGTGAGAATAGGAGTTGTCTTCAATACACTGAGCAAACGGCTAAGAAATTATATGCCTTCAGGATATGCTGGCAATTAAGTAAGGACAAAAAGTCTAAAGTATCTGAATTAAGGACACAAGGCACCTCATTGTTGTCTTTAGAAGTGAAAATCTACTGTTTATTTAGATTTCAGCCCTTAAGAAGGCTGTGAACATGTAACAAACTAACTTTTAGGAGAGCAGATTTTCACAGGAGTAGAGTTACTGAATAGCCAGGCTCTTACTGCAGCTTTGATTAGCGCTGCCTCTGCAGCTATCTACTTCTTATCTATTATTTATCTGCCTTCACTTCCTTAATTTTCAGAGGGAAGGCAGCACTTGTTTAAGCGAGATGCAGGAAAATCAGTACTCAGTTATTACTTGCAGAGGTTTTGTTGAAAATGGATCACTTGTTTCCCAAAATGTACACCACTGTGGGGTCTGCTCTGAAGTTACGTCAAGACAGTATGTGAAAAATAAACTGTGAAGAACCAATGTGGTTTTACTCAGATGACGATCCTCTGAGCTCAGATGGGTGCAGTCAACACACCTAAATTTACACAGGAGAACACTCTGTGTTGCAGGCATCTTCACCAGGTTTCTAGAAGATAATGAACTTATGCACAAATAGAATATGTTCAGGAAAAAAACCAGCAAGATGGTTCCAGGGGTTAAAGCACTTGTTTGGTGAGGAAAGGCTGAGGAAAGCAGATTTGTCCAGGCTGGAGAAGAGAAGGGTGTGGTGGGATATAACAGCAGCCTTCCAGTTCCTGAATTGCATTATGACAGCTTTTGCCAGCCTCCTCTCTAATTCCATCAGTTAAGACTCACTGTTCATCTAATATCTGGAAGCAACATTTCACAGAGGAGTAGTGAGATGCTGATCCATATGAGCCTCCCTTTATGAGAAAAGGCATCCTGCCTTCAGGTGTGATGGTGAGAGGCAGAGGTGCCTGCCTTGATTAGAGGCTTCACAATGTCAAAGAGAAATGGAAGCAGAGAACAACAAACAAGGTCTCTCACCAAACTTCAGTCTCACAGCACCAAAGCCTCTTCTTAAGAACGTGCGGAGCAGGGGTGGCATCTTGTCATGTTCCTGTTTGTAACATACAGACATGAAAAGAATCAAATTCTTATGATTTGATGCAGAGATTTTACTTCATGGACTCCTGGCAAATGTCTCCTCAGTCAGAGGGGGAAAAAAAGAACAAAAAATTCTTCAAGACATCAGCTTGCACAGATCTTATTATAGCAGCCTCTCCTTTCAATTCATGCATGCTGATGACAACGCTTGCACACACACATGTCATCTGAGCTGTTTATAGGCACTCTTTCATTTAATGCATCTCATTTGCCAGGTTTTTTTGCAGGTGTTGTCTGTCTGCTTTACCATGTTATCATTTAAGTCTTTATCTATAAATCAAGCTGATATATAAACCACTTTGTCACCTTTTGTTTTGCAACAGATGTACAGTAAACAGAGACTACTTCTGAATATGAAAAATGAGAATACAAACTCAGGCTGGGATATGGCCAGAAATACAAAAAAAAAAAAAAAAATGTGTTTTCTCACCAGTAACCAACAGCACAGAAGAATGTTTATGAATATAATACAAGAGGGAAAAAGAAACCAAACAAGATTATGACACTCCTTAGATGCAAATGTGATTTCTTCCTCACAATAACCAGGCCAAGGACAGCAATCTGAGGGAGTTCCACATGGAAGAATTAGGGTTGAGCTCTTTGCAGGACACTCCTAAGACACAGATGCTGAGGCAACAATTCATTTGCATGAAAAAGGACCTAAGACAGATTTTCTGCTGTGTTAATGAGCTTTCATTGACAAGTTCTGATCTTTGCCAACACACTCTGACCACTCCAACACCCTATCATGACTGTGTTACGCAATTACTACCAAGATGATTGTAAATTGTAGCTACATTGCTTTTGTTCTCTAATCAGTAACAGAAAACACAAAACTTAACCCCTGTCCAGTTTAGGAGGCTTCAGAACACCTGAGTTAGTGTTGATGGGAAGGATGTTCTGTGCAGCATAGGATGTCATTTATCTAGGTTTGCTTGCATTCTTGACACTATTAATCACATTTATTACTAGCAGTCCTCTTCTGGAGGATCTTTCACCTAGGAGCTGATCTAGCTGATCCAAATCACAAAACACAGATCTCCCCCAGCAAACAGGTACATGCCAAGGTGCAATGCAGTAAACAAAGACCTACAGTCCAATTTGTCTGGCTTTGGCACAGATCATGTTCAGTGCTAAAGGACATCACACAAGGTCAGATATCTCAGTAGATATCTCACATGAGCCAATACATTACATATGTCCTTATCTCTAAATCATCTTAAGCATTAGACATGAAGTTTAACATTACATCCAGCACTTTTATTAGCCTGCAATATAGTTCCCAGTGTTACTCTTATCCACATAAACACCCAAATACTTCCTTAATCACTTGGTTTTGAGAAAAAATAGGTCATTCAGATTTCAGGTACATGAGCTTTTAGTGAATATAAAGGAAATAAATACTGAAAGAATCTTTGATTAACTAAATCTTTAGCCAAGTAGAATTAAATACTAGTCAAATGTGAAGACTGAAAAAGTTAATAATTAGTTCTTCAATGATTTTTTTTTTTGTGGTTTAGTTATAAAATTAACTAAAAAATTAAAAAAAAAAAAAAATGTTGGAGAAAGATTGTAGACATCATGGTGTCTTCACCATCATCGCTTTTCCATAACCCTTACTACAGGTTAGGTAACCTAACTATTGCTTAGGTAACCTTTTACCTGAACAATGGTCATAGTATTAGTAAAGCAGGTTTTGGAAAACTCGGGAAATGCAATTACATTATACCCCAGATTAAATCTTTCTACTGTAAATACTGATTAAAAAGCAAGAACAGACTGAATATTTTGGGAGAGAGAAGGAGGAAGGCAGGAAGGAGGGAAGGCAAGGGAAAAAAGGTAAGTCTACAGGAAAATACATATTACAAAAGGAAATACAGGCCATAATTAGCAATTTTCAACTGTAACTCCAGCGATATTGCAGATGACAGATAGTATGCAGATAATATAGTCAGCAAAAATAGGAAGTGCTAATTGATTTATCAGTTTTCTTCACTCTAGTAAATTACTTAAAATAGAAAATACCGTATGCATTATATTTTGTAATTTCAGGTCTTAGATAAGTTCTAGCCTTTTCTTGAGACTATGAAAATCAGGATAAATATACAAGATAAAACATACAGTGAGATCTCTGGTATTCACAAAATTTAATTGTGACAATAGTTGTTAAGCAAATTCTAATATTAAAAAGCTTCCTTTTAACAAAGCAATGATGGTGACTATCAGTTTAAGCAGGCTTCAAGACTCCAACCTCTAACAAATTCTGGTGTCTGAACTTCATAAAGTCTAAAGTTACCGAGACCTGTTATTCCCATCTTGCATAAATTTGCAGTGAGGCCATTTGACGGCTAGAATTAAAATGCTTAATTCCTTATCTCCTATATCTATCTGATAGTTACCACTGTAACTCTTTAAGAGCTAAGTTAGATACTTAATTCATCTGCTGACACCTTTTCCTCCTCTATATGGGAAACAATTTAGCTACAGGTCCTGGGAAGAACATAATACACTTTAAAGTTTTTTACAAAGTAAAGTTAAGCCTTATGTTTTGCAGGGGATCGGGGGAAGCAGGAGAGGCCGGGGTGGGGACTGGGAGGTGGTGGACCATGTCTGTATTTTACTGATGAAAACAATCCCAACTACATTTGAATCAATTGGCATGGTTCTACCCAAAGTCTGAGTATTGACTGTATTTTCTAACAAAAAATTGTCTTCTCCAAGAAACCCACACCTCACTACACCTAAATTATATCTGTTCAAATGTTGGAAGGGGTTTTTTGTTGTTGTTGGTTGGTTAATCACTGCCTTCTCCAAGACTGTCCCAGGAATCTGACAACACACTAGGATACTACTAGATTCTGATAGCAAACTGATGCTGGAAAAATTTTTTTACAGAAATGTGCTCACTTCAGTACATTTGACTGAATTTTTGAGAATCTTAAATCTCATCTAGAGTTACAGAGTATGTTCAAAATCCAGCCTTAAGTCAGTTCACCAGGCATGGGAAGGTAGGTCACTGTGTTTTTGCAGACCTGTTTTTCACTTGAATGGGGTTTCTTTCACAGCCTAACACAACGTTCTGGCTAGCTTCAAAACCTATATAGAGTTGGGACAGTCAACTCATCTTGGTCCATGTGGGCAAGTGAAGAATTCAACCAGTTATCTTAATTTCCTTCCCTTTTCAAACACATTCTTATGACTGGGTGACTGCAGTTTCATAGGCTTTCCTTCCATCACTAGCTTTCATGTTTCCTTTAAATAAAAAAAAAAAAATGTGTTCTTGATATCTTGGGCATTCTGAGTTTCTTCTGTTCTCACACCACATCAATTTAACCAAAAGAAGCATTTTGGGGAGTGGGGGTGTAATTTGCTTATCTAATTCATTTTAAAATGAAAGGGAGGAAAAAAAAAATCTGTTAAATATTTTTTAATCTTAACATTTGTAAAGTTAACACACTGTACCTAAACCAAAAGATATTCTAGCCATGAGTACTGATATTCTTCTTTCTTTTTTTAAATTTATTTACAGCTATTTATGACCACACCACCATTACAGAAGGCAAAAGCTATTTATGACACATGGTACTGCAAAGGGATGAGAATATTATTTGAATGAGCAATGTAAATGTTTTTCAACACCAATAATACTGTAGACAAAACAGTATTTATTATAGATCTCTTCCTCTGGGCAAACCAGTATTTATGTTAAACCAACACCCAACACCATGTAAGATATTGTGGAAAAAATGATGATTTGCTATCTTACAGAACAAAAAGCCAATGATTTTAGTATTGCTGTAAGACCACTTTCTGAATAGTAAGCAACAAGTTTGGAGGTCTGAATATATAAGTAACGATACAATGATACTAACGCCATTTAGTACTTGCCTCCTATTAATCAAGCAGGTAATATTTCCAGACACTCTAGACATGATTCAGATTTTGAATAAAAGCATCAGTCTCTGAGAGTCCACTCCAACAGAAAAATCATGCCTATAATTTTGCTGTAGGTATTAATTTGCGTTCTCCTGAGTGCTTTAAGCACAAAATACTTCCCTAAATGGAGACGAAGTCTAATATTCAGGGATTGGAACACATCTGAGGTCTTGCTAAAGAACTAGCTGTGAGGACAGGCAAGGAGGTACAGATGGGAAAAACATCCAGCATGGTAGGAAATCAGGACTCTAGTGTCTGCAGCTACCCGAGACTACAGCAACAGTCACTGCTGTACCATCAGCACTGATCTGAAAGGGAAAACAGGAGCACTCAGGAACACAGGGCAGGGGGGAATAAGATGGAACTAGCAAGACTGCAACTAGCTTATTAATTACTTGATTACAGAAAGGAAAAATATCACTTAAGAAACAAGATTACTTCACTGAACTCAGAAACAGAAGCCTACTAGTCTCTGTAGAAATCAATTAAAATATTTAAAGCTCTCCTTTTGGACATTTCAAGATGCCTGCTGGTAACAGGATCTTATGAATTTTGCTGGAGCTGGAAATTCTGCATTGCAGCCATGCAATATATGATACTTCTTTCTGAGAAGAATGCTTTCTTTTATTTTATTTTCTCAAATCTTCAGAGCACAAGTTAATTAAGACACAACAGCAAGTTCTTCAAACTGAGAGGTCATACAGTAGGGCAACTTACTCCCCAGCAGAACAGATAATCATCTTCAGTACTTTCAAAAGCCTCAAAACACACTTCTCTGGCTATCCGAAGATCAATACTAATGTACCTACCCTCCAGCCAAGCTAAGCATGATTCACTGGAATATGTTTTTACTGTGAAAAAATAAAAGGATAAAATTTGTTAGGCTGAAGGGCTTCATTTAGAGATATAGCTTTCACAGCAGTACAGACGAAGCGCAGAAATACTACCTTGTATACATCTTGTTTTCTGTAATTACTAACCTCTTTGGAAGTTGCAAACATTGGTGTTTTTAATAAAAGGCTCACAGAGCAATATCAAACTGAGGTTTCTATTTTGATGCTTCCACCCACCCCCAGCCTGCTTCACTTCTAGATCTTTTGTAGCCAATTTTGCTTAACTTTCACTGAAATCGATTAACAGATTTTGTATAGACCCAGAGTTTGACACAAAAAAAGCCAGGCTGAGCAGGGAGCTTCTACTGGAGCTGAAGCATAAAAGGAAGGTGTATAACCGATGTAAACAAGAACAGTTGATGTGGGAGGACTACAGGGATGTTGTTCACCACCATAGGGCAGAAATTTGCGTAGCTGAAGCCAGGACTCTGAAGGATAATAAAAATGACTTTTTAAAAATAAGTTGATAGCAAAAGGCAGGCCAGATTGCCCATTTCTTTGGTCCACTTCTTTATGAGCTTGGGTTGCTCATAAACAGGGATTCAGATAAACCAGAAACATTTAATGGTTTTTTTTTTGCCTCCATCTTCAATGACAATTACGGGCTCAGGCACTCCCAGAACAGTGGGCTAGAGGACTGACACTGTACAAATATAAACTCCCAATCAATTCTGCTGTTTTGTGGAATTTGGTACTCCAAGTGGATTTCTGTAAGTCAACAGGTCTGGTGGGATTCATCCAAAGGTACTGAAGGGGCTGGCTGATGTCATAGCAAGACATCCCTCGATGTTTTTTTCCAATGCTTTGGGGAATCTGGAGAAGTACCAGTTGACTGGAAGCTGGCAAATGTTTTCCACATCTTCAAGAAATGCAGCAGAGATAACCCCAGTAACTACAGGCCTGTCAGTCTCACTTCAGTGCCTGGTAAAATTGTAGAGATTACTACTGAAAACCAACAGAATCGTTGGTCCCAGCCAGCAGAGGTTTGTAAGAGGAAGGTCTTAATTTCTCTCTATGATAAGATGACCCACCTAGCAGCCCAAGGGAAAACAGTTGATAAAATCTTTCTGGATTTTAGTAAGGCCTTTGATACTGTCTCTCACAGTATCCTCCTAAACAAAATGTCCATTATACAGCTGGATAAACACATAATGCAATGAGTGAAAAATCAACCAACAGGTAAAGCTCAAAGGGCCGTAGTAAATGGGGTTACATCGGGCTGGTGACCAGTCAGTGGTGGAGTTCTGCAGGGATCCATCTTAGACCCAGTACTCTAATATCTTCATAAATGACCTGATGAAGGACTTGAAAGATTACAAACCAGGTTTGCTGATGACATGAAATTAGGATGGAGCTGTTGACACTTTTGAGGGTAAAGAGGCCATGCAGAGGGATCTGGACTGGAATTGAAGAGCTGGCCAATTACCTGTCACATGAAGTTTAACAAGGGCAAGTGTCAAGTTTTTGTACCTGGGACATGGGAACCCTGGATATACATACAGATTGGGGAGTGAGAGGTTGGAGAAAAACCCTGAGGAAAGGCATCTGGGGGGTCTGGTTGCTGGCAAGTTGAACATGAGCAATAGTGTGCCCTGGTAGCCTAGAGGGCCAGCTGGGTCCTGGGGTGCATTCAAGCACATCATTACTAGCCAGTTGAAGGAGGTGATGGTCCCTCTTCACTCTGCACTGCTCTGACCCCTCCTCAAGTAGTGTGTTCAGCACTAAAAGGAAATAATGGAGACCACTGGAGAGCATTCAGAAGAGGACCACAAATTTGGTGAAGGGTCCAGAGGGGAAGTCATATAAGGAACAACTTAAGTCACTTGTTCTCTTCAGCCAGGAGAAGAGACCTCATCGCATTTTACTGCTTCCTCAAAAGGGAAGGAGGAGGAGCAGGCACTTTATCTCTTCTCTCTGATGACCAATGATAGGACCTGAGAGAATGGCAGGAAGATGTGCCAAGGGTGGTTTAAGTAGAATATTAGGAAAAGGTTCTTCCTTCACAGGGTGGTGGAGCACTGCAGCAACTCCCCAGGGAAGCAGTCGTGGCACCAAGCTCAACAATATTCAGATGCCTTCAGATATGTACTGTGAATTTTGGGGTAGAAGAGGAGCTAGATGATTATTGTGGGCCCTTTCCAACTCAAGTCATTCTATTAAAAAAAAAAAAAGACTGTACCTGTAACTATGTTTAACAAATTAAGGAAATCTAATCCAGTCAAGATAGTTCCTTTCTGAGTTGACACTCAGCTGTATACAATGCTGCAAATGTTCAAAGCGATTCCACAGATAATTTTCTGGAAGGCTGTTGAAGACCTCTGTATTTTTTGCTCTCATAGATTCTACCAACAAAAATTGATGTCCTTTGAGTGTCCTTCTAGCACAACTTTCAGATTTAGTGTGTCTTTTGGCTTGAGTTCATTTAAAGAAAATGCCTTCTATGCTTCCTCCCCCCCCTTTAAACATGCAATTTCCATTAGTTTATAATTCAATATGTTAATAAAGTAAGATATTTTTTAATTAGGCTCTAATTTAGCCAGGGTCCTTCAGCTCACAGATGAGAACTGCCTAGGCTGAGATTATTGTTTACCACAAATGTTTATGCTTCATTGTCCGCTCTGCTAATAGTTCTTTCTTGTATTGAAAGCTGACCCAGTCTGGACACCAGTTCTGCAGTTTTTCATTCATCACTTCTTGTTAAACAGTGAATAGCAGTTTTCTACTCACTGTAATCCAAACTCCTTAGCCCTTTTGTATCCAGTGACTAATTCTACCATCAATATCATAATGGCTAATGAAATGTACTTGCTTTTTGTGTGGTACTGTGTCACAAAGCCTTCCTGAAGTCATAATACATTATATCTTTCCCTTTACCTCTGTCAATTCTCATTGATCATCTTTCCTTCTCAGAGAAGTTAATTGGATATGTGAAGCATGACCACTTTTTCATTAACCTACACTGACTTCTTGACCAGACTACAATTGTTCAGCTTTCCCCTAACTTTATTTAGAATAGTGGCTAAAATATTTCCTACTTCAAAAGTTATATGTGCACATATGCCATTCTCTCATTTATCCTATAATCGGTTGCTAACTATAAATATTACTTAGCAGTGAATTCACATTCAACTGATAGCTGATCAAGACTAGAGGAATTTTTTCCTGCTCCTACAAAAAGACACACACACTCTCCAAAGTAAACAGAAGTCACTTTTTCTTTAAATTCTGATATCTGATATCACCACTAGAGCTATAAGAAATCTTATTTATCTTGAATTAGCAGATAATCAATCGGTTATTCTCAATGAATCACCCTTATGATCACAAAGTTGGCAGTTAAATTACCTGCTTGGCCAATATCTCCCTTAAGAATTGAAGGCATTCAAGAGTTCAGATTCTATAGCAAATCAGCTGTCTGTCATATGAAAGGGTCAGAGCTTTAGGGATTAAAAAGATATCTGTAAGAAACAAGTGGATATATTTTGATTAAACTACACTCTACCAGGAATGAAACAGGATGGAAGACAGGAAATATATAACCACAGAATATTGTAAAATAACAATTCACTTTAATTTCTGTGTACAGAGAAAAATAAAGTCAAATTTGAGACTGTTCTGCCTGCAACAGAACATTTTAAATAACCTGTAAACATATACTCAATAACATCTGACGTTCCAGTTTTCCATTAGAGAAAACTGTGTGCAGATTTTTTTATATAGAATTAGACTAATTTTTTGTACTTTAAAAATCCTTTGGGAAATGAGCCTTCCATGTTCTATTCAACCTGAGAAACTACCAGCAACTGGAAAACCTAATAAAGGACAAAACCCATCAACACCAGAGATTTTGTGTCTTGTATTGTAAATATCTGGACTAGCTTGCCTTTTACAGTCCAATTGGAATTTGATTTCTGTATCTATATTAAGTCACCCAAATAATGTGGCTTCATTTATTTTAATGCTGTATAGCCAGCAAGTTACATTAAAAAAAATCAGCTTGTCCTAATTTGTTCATTTCAATCCACATTATATGTGTACCCTGCTTTCCACCATCACATCATATGTGAGGGTTTTAGATCCTTCTGTTGTAAAGAGGTTTCCCAGAACTGGAGTTATGATAAATCTATGGAAAAGTCAAAATCTTTCAGGAAGTTTTATATCTTCCTCCATTTTCATCACTTGCTACTCCTTGAAAGTTTAAAGCTATGTGGAGGATGTTATCTTCCCAACTACCCAGCAAGGTACTAAAAATCATGTTTCTGATTCACTCTTCCAAACCTCCCTGCCAATCTGCCTAGTGAACATTGATTTTAAAAAATTCTTCTGTTTCATAGAAATATTCTTATCTTCTCTCATAAGTTTCCTTTTAGTATTCCCCCGCAGGGCCTGCAGTCTCTCTCATCAACCTCTTGCTCCTTATACTTTGCGTTTTTATAACCATTTATTATTCATATTCATGACCAGTGTAATTTTCCTTTCATTTTTGATCTCAGCTTTCTTGATCATTCCTTACCTTTTTTCTTTTCCCTCCTATACTTTCTCTTTCAGAGCTAACGCTCCTGATTTATCCTAAGAGATTTCTTGGAAATTAGATGTTAGCTTTCGACGGGATTTTCTTGGCAAAACATTTTAAACAAAATAAGTTATAGGTATCTTGGCTGCATTTCTCCTGGCCTTGATTTCCTCCTGTATTTCCCTGGTCATCCATATTGATAATTTCTGCCATTTCTTGAATATTTATTTCTTGACTAGACACATATAGTATTTGCTGAGCTCATGGTAAACTGCCTTTTGTACTTCATAGATATTTCACTTTCTACTGTATTTTGCTCAGAGGTAACCACAACTGCATTGCTGTAGAAATACATATCATACCATTTCCCTATAGTGGCAGAAAGATTATATATCATAAAACAACTGAAAGTATTAAGTTTTGTGCCTAGAATTTCTTTCTCCCTGTGACAAGATAGCAAGGGTGCAAATTCTCCTACTATTACACTATTTCTTGAAAAATTTTAGTAAATAAAATCTACATTTTCCAAGTTTATGCAAGAGCAACTGTTTTAAATCCTTGAAATGACACTCTATGTCAGAATAGCACTTTTCCATTTTTCAATCTATTATAGTATGTTGTAATAATGTATATTGCAGGAGATACAAACTCTGCATACTTTCCACTTCTCTGTGGTATAAAATTTTACCAACCTATACAATTTTCCCATAGTCACACTTTTAAAGGAATCATTTTCTCCCCCCCCCCAAAAAAACCCCAACCCTGAAAAGAAAAGCCAATATTCTACATAGTACACCCTATCCGAGAATATTCTAATACTACAAAGTATTTTCACATGACACACTTATTTTTACTTTCTGGGAGAGCTATTATTTGTCCTTTATCTCCTCAAAGAGAGGAAATACCACTGTAACTTTTCGTTCCTTAATTTTCCTAGCTGTAAACCTGGTATGAAGAACCTCCTTGGCATTTCAGGACTGAAATATGGTGTTGTTTGGATACAGGCTACATATTTCACTGTGTTATGTTCAAATCCATATAATCTGGAAGAAGAGTATCCATCTCTCTCTCAAATTTGTTCTTTTCAATCTAAGACATCAATCCAGAGTATTAGACAGAGCTCCTCACCTACCATTCTCCAGCTACAACATTTGCATCAAGGCAGCAAGGAGAAGAAAACTCTGAAAATACATGAAAAAAATCATCTAGTGCATATACTCTGAAGTAGTGTGGGATATCCAAAATTCCTCTGGTCTACATATATTTTATTATATTTTTCTTGTAATTTGTGTGATGGGTTAAAACAGAGCATTAAATGAACAGAAGGATGTGTAAATAGGAAAGGTGGGTGCAAGGGGACTGGGTATGTAGGTGGATGCAAGTTGAGTAGAGAAGCAGAGAGGAGAAAAACATTTGATTTCATAAATATTTGAAACAAAAATCATGCACAAATTATCTTCCATGCTTCATACAAGCACTAAAAGAGCAAAACTGGCATTTCAACACTTCCCACAGAAGGTGGGAAGTGCACAGGAATTGCACCCACTCCTGTTATTTAGGATCTTTTATTACTTCACGAATTCTGAAAACCTCCTCCTTGTTTTTGGTTTGACTGCTGACCGATATGGGGAATTTCTTTACAGAAGATAAGCAGACAGTGGAGTTTGAGGCCTCATGCCTGTCCAGTAGGACACCGAGTTCTCCCTATAGACAGAAGAGAACATACCCTCACCTGGTCCTCAATGACTGCAAAATTATGAGCTCATTGAGGAAGGTGCTGCAGGTTTTGGAGGAAGTTGCAAGGGTTCAGTATTACACAAACTTGGAGCTTTTGCCCTCAGGATGCATTTTGGTCACCACTGATTTTTCTTTCTCTAAATGACATGACTATTAACAAGAAGGTAAGTAAGTCTGGAAGCTTCAGGATCAATAATTGGCAAGTCAAGGACAGTACATTCTGGGATTTAGTTTTGCACTCAAATATTACAGCAGCCATCACAGATAGAAGGTTATGGAAATAATCACTACCAGTCAGAATACGTGAAGTGTACATATGTCCAAAATAGAACCACTAAACAAATATACTGAACTTTGGGAGTGCTTTGTTTGGATTTTTATCCCCTTCCCTCTCCTTTTCCCTTCTTTTTTCCACATTTGCATTTGTTCTACCCGAGGCAAAGGTTTCTCTGCTCCTTAGTGAAGCAGTCAGAACAGTCAATGGTTTCTATAGCAGTGATAAGATCACATTGTGAAACTCGGGGTTTTCATAATGTAATACTAATATATGCCTTTCAAGTAAATTACATCAGGAACGTTCTGCATTGTTGTTGTCAGATGATGTAGTGTTAAATGTTTTTTGAATTAGATAATACAGGAGAATACATTGTGAGTAACATTTTACTATTAATTATTTCCCTGTTTAGAGAATATCATAAAGGAAACAAAACCAGAGCTCTCATTTACATTCAGGGCTGTATTGTGTCATCAGCATTTACATGAAACGAGTGCTCTCCTGTCCTAAATTTCAAATGTTTTATGGTGGTTTCACTATAGATATTCAATGTTTCCCCAGAAAGAGAACAGCCAGGACTTTTCATCTAAGGAACTCCTGATTTCATAGGAAAAAAAAATTTAAACATTTCCAGAGATGAGACACATTCAGAGGATAAGCCACCAGACTTGGGAGACAGTGGACCTAAGCATTCTCTATTAGCCTATGGATTTAAGAAAGGGATTTTGTAAGCCTGGCTACAACACAGATGATGCACCAGTAGTTTTCTACTAGTTTGTACAATAAGAGATAAAAGTGATAAAACTAGTGCCTCCCTTCTCCAAAGCAGACAGAGTACATCCAAATTAAACAACCTGAAAAGACTAATATTAAAAACTTCTACAAAACTGCAGAGCAGAGCCATCTTCTGATTTTAGTATCATCAATTATGTCTGCATCAACAAGTCCCCATTTTCCTCTCCAAGAAAATAAAACAAAAAAAACCACCAACCCCCCCCCCACCCAAACAAACCCTGAGAACAGAGAAACGTGTTTCTTAGGAAATTGAGATCTCTCCTGCTAAGCTGTTTTCATCTGTTTTATAGTGAAAAATCTTTGCAAGTGACCTAGTCGAAGCCTGTTCTCTAGCTAAGTTAATCAAAGAGGACTTCAGCACTCTGGGTTTATGCTTTTTTTCCCAAAGAAGAATTCAGCTTCATGTTCTTGCTTCCAGGACAGTTACATTTTATAAGCCAAAAGTAAAAAGACTCATATACATGCTTACAGAGAAAGCAAGAATGTTTCAGAAACACAAAGTGACACAAACATGCATTTTTTTTTAATCTCAATATGGAATTCCTAGGCTTTTTATCACTGTAGCCAAAGATGGTTTCCATGTCCAAGTTCTGCTAAAGCGAATCTTGCCCCTCTTTAAAAATAAAAAGGTTTTAAAGAAAATCACTAAAAAACTGTTTATGTTTTCCTGTTATATAAACACTGAAAAAAATGCTTTTCCAAGAAACCAAAATATCCAAACAAGTTAAGGTTTTAGATTTCTTTTCTCTTGGAGAATAAGTAAACAGAAGAGCTTTTCAGGTGCTTATTATGCATTAATGTCTTGTGTTTTCCCAACCAGAGTTTCTCCTAAAAAAGCATCACTGCTTTTTTGTACACTGTACATATACTGGAAATTTCAAATTCATTTAATTAAAAATCATTTAAGATTAAGACAATAAATTCTGCTGAACATTGGCTATATATTGAAGAACTATCTCATCATAGTAATTTTTATGTGATTGATCTGGTACTGTACAGCATTAAAATGCTTCCAAAAATGCTTACACTTGTATATCTCAAATAACTTTATAGCAAAATAATTAAGGCTAAGAGTATCTCAAAATGAGATAAAGACAACAAAATATGCACATTTGATAGGCAGGTACTACAGTGCACAGTGCTATTAATAGAGTTAATATTGGCAAGATAATACTGGCACCAGTTATAAATCCTGAAATATGGCCTAAATCTCCATTGCCAGCTCTAGTAATAAATTACAATATGTTCATTTTACCTTTCCAGCAGTGACCAAAGATATCATTATAAATTACCAGTTATGAAAAAAAAAAGCATGGCACATCTCTCTATTCATGGAAATGTGTCTGCTTTCTTTTAAAATCAGGAACCAGTGGTTTTAATTTTGCTTTTCTTTTACAGTTCTTCAGAATTTTGGTTGTTTGCTTTGTAGTTTTGAAAGGAAGTCTTTCCAAGCACTATTTTCTGGAATTTAATCTGCTGAATCTGTTACATAACAGTAATTGATATCGTGGTATCATACCAGGCAAAACACTAACTTGACACATAGCCAGAAATTCAAACCTTAAACTGATTTTAAATTTCAAAGCTTAGAAAGCTAAGATTTTTTTTTCTCAATGTTCAATATCAGTTTTTCCCTCTCCTTTCACTACATACTGTAAACTCTCTTTAAAACTTATTTCTACTCTGAATTTTGGTTTGCCAACAAAGAAAATTTCTGAAAGAAATGTCATGTTCACATAATCTAAGTCATCATAATTTCCCTTAACTTGATATGACACTAACAAGTCACTTTTAAATTTTCTACACTAATCTGAAGCAATAAGCAAAGGACAGAGAGGGCCTTATCAGTTGTTAGCCCATTGTATGTATCAACAGGAGGCATCTTGGCTCACACGGCTACTTTTGGAGATGAGTTTTGAATAAGTGGGATGTATTTGGCAGAGAAATTAAAAGACAAGAAATAAAAAGGGATATCCAGAAAGGTTGGAAGGCTCACTCCCCACATGCAGACACATGCACCATCCTCAGCCCATGGTTTGCTGCAGAAGAACCAATTTTAGACTAGTCCTCAGGCTGTTGCCCCCGTTCCCAAAGCCATGTCTGGCTGTGCAACAGCACTCAGTGTCTGTCACATGCTGTAACTGGTAACATGGAAAATGACATCTGCAAGCCCATCACAGCAGTCATACCTCACTGCTACCCCAACTGCGACTCAGCTGGTGGTGCCTTCCTCTCCTTGCTCTAGCCAGCTGCCAGCCCTGCTGCAACCACCCCTCACCGTGCTGCCATATGCCACCCTGGCATGAGGATGGGGTGCCAAGCCACCTCAGGATGGGCAACGGGTTTGGCCTGCCTTACAGCAGGGCTGAACTGTGCGTCAGCCCCCAGTGTTGCTCTATTCAGTGATGAGATTAGACAGGGAGCCACACACACCCCTCCCCAAGCGCCTTCTCTGTGTCCTTTTAATTGAATGTGGCACCAACAAGGGACCTGCTTTTGTGCCGCAGTATCTGGTCTGAGAGAAACAGAGGGCTCTCAGCCCCCAAGGGTAACTTGCCACGTGCTGCTTGAGGGGGAAGGCAAACACTGCAGTTGGTCCTGTGCAGCTCTCTCACCTTCCACACTTGTCCTGTTAAGCTTCACCAAGAGCTAACACTGTCACATAACTCTGGTTTCCTTTTTTGATTACACTGAATGATAGGCTAAGGATGCTTTTTCAACCTGATCTGCAACCCACAGACAGACCTGAGGTTGCTATAGGTGAGCATAGGCACACCACAAGCCTTCTTTACAGTCTCTCCAGACTTCCACTGGGCCGAATCCCCTATTTGTTCATTTCCCCTGAATCTTTGAAAAGACCAGATTACTCCTTGCCACTCTGACACAAAAGTCAACAGCATCTCTGTTCAAGAAGTTACCTCTGCTTGACAGACCACTGTCAAAAGCTAGAAATGAGAGTCGCTAAGAGCACTGTATTTACAAGGCTACCAGCAATCTCAAAGATTAACATCAGAGGTTGGCAAGGACAAACATATGAGAGAGTGTGTGTGTGTGTATATATATATACACACACACATATATATATGCACATGCATATACAGTTTGTCTGAGGCATGACTCCTCTCAGAGGTGATGACAACCTCACTGGAGGAAGCTTACAAAGAGCAAAGAGAAGATGCTCCCAAGGCAGCTCTAAGCTTCATGAGAAAGAGGAGATATACTCTCACAGGAAAGGGTCCGTTTTACCAGAGTCCAAGGCATAAGACTCCTACACCTTCTGCCTTTCTTTCTCTCTTTTGCCAGAACCTGAAACTATGCTTTAAATTTGTTTCCCCTTGTCTTCAGCACTGCTTTTTTTCTAAATAATGCACATAGTGCGTGTGCTTTTGAAGGAGGAAACTGACCCTGTAACAGAAATGTTTTCAAGCCCTAGGGTCAAATTCTCAAAGTTACTTCTGATATTGCTTCAAAAAATGGTCTTGTGTTAATCAAACCAGAAGAGTATCTGAAGATTTTTTTATGAGTTCCCATCAATAATTTAAGTTTTATTATTATTGCTGTTGTTTGGCTTCCCTTGTTTCAATTACTCTGCATTGCAGTATGATGTTTTAAGAGCCTCAAGTTGTGTTTTCCTAATGTTGAAACTCAAAACAAAATAAAAACATCAATTAAAAATATTGCAACTATCAAAAACTATGTCCATTTTATTTTGAAAGAAAACTCCAACAAAATAAATACTGGAAACTTTCCTTACAGCACACTGTAGCTTCTAATCCATTTTCTACGTTTCTAGAACATCTGGGTTTTCTGGAGATTTTTAAAAATTATTTTAGTTCAACAAGCTCTGATTAAAATCTCTAGACCTTGCTGACTGATATTAATATTACAATAATGTACATGTTTATTTCCCTAACCTGGAACAGGGCTGAGTACTCTCACCAGTACCAACAGACATCACTTGTGCAATGACTGATAAGACAGGGCCCCTTTTTAAGTACTTATGGCCAACTTACAGCCACAAAACGATATCCTGGTCCAATGTAACAAACAACGAGGCACAAAATTTCAAATCAAAAGGCAGACATATTTAGGTGGACAGGATACGAGTTGCAGCAGGTGGACGGGTGGACAGAGTATGAGTTATAGGACAGTGTACAATAAAATGATTATATTCTCAGTTATCGATAGACACAGCTTTTTTGTTGAAGATATTAGTTTACACTGTGTGAAAGCAATGAAAATACAAAATTAATTTTCTTTGTTCTTGGGTAGTTTGTGACCAAGTGATGAGCATGAAGAGAGGTGCTTCTTTACAAAAGGCAAGAGTTCTATATTCAGGTTTAGCGCAAGAAGTTTGGGTCTCATTTGTGAGTAGGCAGAACAAGCCTACAAAAGAGAACCATGGTGGAAGCAGCTTGTGGTTGCTGCATGGAATTGGAAACAAGAGTGGGAGTTCTGAAAAGAAATCCCTCAGTATTAGGCAGTATTTAGATCCTTGGCCCTTGAGGGGTAGGGCTCATCCCGGGTTGGGGGGGTTCTGCATGGAAGTTTGAACCAACAGCTAAGGCTGGTGCTTACACTCAGGTCCCCCATCACTGAGGTAAAGACTACTAGAGCCTAAAAATGTTTGTACAGGGAGGTTGTTTTGTTTGTTTAAGACTGTTCATGATTTACAAGTAGAGATTTAAACTTATGAACAGTTGCATATGACACTGAAGGTTTATCATGGAATTCCTCAAGGAGAAATTCTATCGCAGCCCCTTTCCACCTCCTCTTCAATGGGAGAACTGCTCTTTCTCCAACTTTACCCAGTTCCTCACCAGAGGACTCTGAACTGATTGTAGAAAACAATGTAATGTTGCATCTTAAAAAAAAAAAAATTAAAAAATCTAGAACAGAAAAATACTTTAAAAAGATCAAAAACTGTTAGTTGGTTTAAAGGAAATGGGAAGATACATAGGTATAGTCATTATCTTGTCTCCCTTTCATATTAGTTTTTTTTTCCCATAGGCTTTTTTATTGGCAACTTGTCAGCCTGTCATGATGCAGTCCAATTAAAATTATATATTATTGCAGGTATCCTTTCACTAGTGTCAATGTTCCCACTGGAGAGAAGATTCCTCTGATAGCAGTTTGATGTTCATTATTTGGTGTTTCAATTTCCTGACAAATTTATCATGTGTAATTTACCACTGGGGGTGTTCACAATAATAAAAGCAGAGGTCTTAATTTTTTTCTGTACCATTTAATGTATAGACTCTTTACTTGGCTTATACTAAAACTGCAGATTCCTCTGATTTATTCCTTTCCTGACATGCACACAAATATGCATCGTCATGTTCACAGGATGTATAATTAAACAGACCAATAACAAATATAAGAAACCGTTTAATAATTGTTTCAGCATCAAAAATCAAACTTTTAGCTAGTCTCCAATGTGCTGTGGCAGAAAATTGAAACAAAATCTCTGTTTTAAAAGCTTGTAGAATAAAACAGATATGCCAGTGTAGTAAAAGTAATATATTCCCCATTGTGATAACAAAAGCATGCAGAGATTAATATAACAGAAAAAATAGATTAAAGCCATTAATAAAGTCACAATGCAAGTTTGTGGGAGAGTCAAAAAATTACTAACCAAAGTACGGTTCCCTGTTTTCACCACAAAGCTCATCTGCATGTTTATAAATATCATACTGTAAGAAAATCATGTGACTTGCACAGCAATTCTGTTTCCTACTGACAATCATCTCCAGCCAAAATCCTAAATTCTAGCCCAGTTAATATTTCAGAAAATTCAAAGAATTTCCATTCTTCAGAATTTCTTATAACTATTACCTGAAGACTGAAATATTTATTCTTCTGGAGTTCTAACAGCCAGCAGTGTTTCTGCTTCTCTTTTGACTGAGCAGGATGCTTAGCATATGAGATATTGCATATTTTGAAACTAGACAGAGACAAAAGACAATAACAAACACAAAAGAATCACTATACACTGCTAGGAGAGTGATTCAGAAAGGAAAATAAGAGTTGGTGTCTACTGTTCTGAGTACTGTTCTTCTCCAACCATGGTAAAGTTTAATTTAAAGGCTCTTCAGCAGGAAATTTTCAAGCTTAAACAAATTATCTGTGCTCCAAGAGGATCTTTCCTTAGTCCTTCTGAGCAGTAAGTCTCATCTAAAATAAAAAGGTAATCTGTCAGAGATCAGCTCCGAAGAGCCTGAAGTTGGATTTGTTTACCTACACAGAAATATATTGACACATGCCTGTACATACCTTTGTATAGCAATTAACATCTGCATAGGTATGTTCTAAGGAATATGACCTAAAGATGTCAGATCACGATATTCATGCATTTTGTTCAACATTAAAGATTTCACAGCCTGATTCATGGAGCACTTACTCCACACCACTCTGCCTTCTACTATTAGCAATAATGAGCTATTTTATACTTCAATGTCCATGACTGTATGCAACATACATATTTCTATTATGTAAACTGCTAAACCTTGAGTATTTTTCTGTTCACATGAAATGCATAAAAGTTACATACATATGGCCGACACACATTTAAACACTGTCAATTTACCTTTTTTGGGAACATATCCTCATTTGACCACAACAAATTAGAAAATTCATGGCCATTTGCAGTCCAAAGCAGGTGCTTACAAGGCTTTGCATCCCCACAGTCCATCTGCATTTTGCATTTGTATTGGACAAGCAGATACTGAACTGAATCCACTACTTCATTTCACATCGGGTATTATTGCTGGATTTCAATTGCTTCTAAATTTTCTTTGAAATTAGAAGGTAAAGAACATATAAGCCCTTTACTGAATCTCGCATTCAGTCTTCACTTCTCAACTCCTTAATTATCCTGATCTCAGCCTACAGATACAGGAGGGATTTACATGCTAGCAAAACCCCACAGTATCATGTTTTCTCTCTTTTATGGAAAGAATTTTGCAAGCAATGTGAAAACAGTTTTAAGTGGTATTTTTACGGATTTTCCATTATAATTTTATGATGCTTATAAATTTATAATTCCACACAAAAGCTTATTAAGGTTGAAAGCCCATAGGAGATTCTTTTTATGAGCAACAACTTTTTTTTCTGAGCCTTGACTGGAATAGTTATGAAGGATCCCAAGATATTTAATTCCTACACGGTAGCAGCTGACACTGTCAGCAAACACACGTTTTAGACAGTGTGATAATGTTAAAAAACCCCATACTTCTGAAGGTACATGTTGCTGAGTACTGACACAAAAAATCCCACTGATAAAACCATGGATTTCCTTTTCTCAGCCCGATTCTTCTTTCCTATACACCATGTACCTTATTTAACCAGGATGCAAGAATTCAGAGTTACACCATCCACATACAATGGTTACTTCTTTTTACAATTTGTGCATCAGCCTGGGCACAAGACTCCTATTTGGCTAATGCTGTCCAATTAACTGAGCCAGTTCAAAACCACAACATCAGCCCCTCTTCTGTGTATTACCTGGATATTAAATATGCCTGTACCTGCAAATATTCTTGTGTTGCTCATAGGTAGAAGTACTGGAAATTCTGACACTCCATCCCCTGGCACAGATATGTCATTGAATCCACCCTCTGCCCAGGGCAATTGCAAATAGCCTGAAGCTCACTTGCCCTTGCACTACACTGTTATCCTGTTGGCCATGAGATAAGCAACCTGCTTCCAGACCTTCACAAGCCACAGAGGTTGCTCTCTCCAACAGAGAACAAACCAAACCAAAAAACAGGCCACACACCTGTGGGTAGCAACAACTGCAGGCAGCTTGTGGAACAAGCACTTGAAAGAGGCAGAGAGGCAGGTACGCACCACCTGACCACAACTCACTTTCTCACTGTGAACTGCAAAAGCCAAAAAAATGCCTGAGGAGATATCCAGGAACGACAAGGTCAGAGAAAAGGGGGCTAAAAAAAGGAAATAGGTGGATGAAATGTGAACCACAGAGAATGCTCCATTACACTGAGAAGCATGTCAACAAGAAGAGCTATTTCTGGACCTCCCAGAAGATGCTGGAAATATGAGTCAAAAGGCAGGTGGTTGTAATCCAAGTTAGGAAGTGTTTTGAAGGGGCAAAAAAAAAAAAAAACCAAACCAAAAAAACCACCCTAGTGGTCAAGATATCTGGAGGACCTGCAGCAGAACCAAAACTGTTGATGGGAAAGGAGGGGAAGTTGAAGAGAAATAGCAACATGAGTAGCATTTTAAAAAAAGAAAAAAAGAAAAAAGAAAACCCAACGCAAAACTAAAGAATTGCAAAAAGCTAGCTTTGGAACTGCTATTTCTTTTCCTTCCCATGATTAACTCTTTTTTGAGCTCCTACTGAGATACTTTGAGCTTTTCTACCCATATTTACATTACTTAGATTTTCTTATTAACATTCTGTTTCTACTATTTTGTTCATCTCTTATACTATAATCTGCTTTTTCCAGCCAGCTGTGAGAGAAACAAATACAAATAAAGACCAAAAATCAACATAATTTCCTAATATTACCTTCATTCAATTTGTTCTGGTCCTCTTCCTTTGTGTCTCCTTCATTTCCTATATCCTTCCACTCTCCCTATATTATTTATTTATTAGCTGCTACTATAAGGGTATTTGCCTTTTTTCAGAGGCAGAATCTACTTTCTAATTTTTGGTCATTTACTCTTCCTTTTCTTTCTCTCTCTGCAACAGAAATATTCACACATTCACACACTACCTTCTCTCCTTCCCATGTACAGCTGGACCTCCACAAACATACAACCACCATCTCTGCTATGACTGTCACATCTCCATCCAACTCGCCTTCCATGTGACTTCAGACATCCTTGAAGAGCCATGTCCACAGAGTGAACCACTGCTCTGTTCTAGGTTCCTGAGCCTGAGTCTCTCCCCTGCTTGTCCTGAGAATACGTTGCACAGACAAGAAAAGATGAGAGAGGAAGGAGTAGCTGGGAATTCATTAACATCCTGATTGTCTCTTGGTTCTAGCTTCTGCCCTTTCAGATATAGAATAAATGGAAAGAGCTGCTAGTAACTGCAGATCACCATGGTTATTCATCCACCAAGAGTAAATGAGAGGGGTTTTGTATTTTCAGAAAGCTATAATAGCTAAGGAGTAAATAAATACAACTGTAGCTCAGAGGAAAAGATTGTTTTGTTTAAAAGTAGGGGAAGAAGAAGAATGTAGATTCACTCACACCATTATGAACCCTTATAAGATCTAGTATGTTCAAAGAGTTACTCCAAATGGAGTACAATTCCTTTAGGTGCCAAAAAAAAGGTCCTTTTTATTAATGTACACTGTAAGGATGGGGTTATACATTAGGTGTATTTAAAACAACTACACATGCATTACAATAAAAACTTTGAACTTCCAGGATGGCAAGAGCCCAAACTGCTAACATTCGCAAGCTGACTTGTGAAACATGGGAGAAAAAAAAAGAGGCAACGAAAGAAACAGTACAATTCTCTCTTGACAACTTCCTGACAGACTTCCTGAGTTGCAGAGTAATTTATAGAAAAATTATGTCATAATTAGCATTTCACTTTTCTTCGACATTGTCAGAAACTTCAGTACACCCAGTACCTACATAATAATGAGAAATGGCTAATTCCTATATTACAGTTGATTTTCCAGAGGATCACAGAGGTAATTTAATGCCTACTGTGAAAAATACATGGTGGTGGTGACAGGGTGACAGCTTGTTGCTCTCCTACCACCTTCTTCATCTACACACAATTTTCCTTCTACTTGCAGTTTGGTATGGCATATAATTCATACAGCATTCACATCACTCATGTAATAAAAAAATGCTGCAATAAAGCCAACTAGCTAGACCCCCTGTGGGATTTCATTAGTATTGCACCCCATTCCCCCAAAACTGACAGTTGTTCTCCCTCTCTTCTTCATGTGTCAGACCTTGCATTAGTGCCTAATTTGTGGTGGGAATTACAGGCAGAGAAAAGATTTCATATAAATGAAGCTGGCTTGAACAGAGTTCCCTCTTTCTTCCCAACATAAGGTTCTAGTCCTTTTGAAATCCTGGCTAAATGTCACATTGTTAACTTCCTCTTTTGCAACTTTGGAAGAAAAAATATGTAGTAGGAAAAATGAGGCCATAACCACGATGTCCAATTATATTTTCTTCTGTCGTGATCCTTCTTAAAACTGCTTGTGTTAGGCAAAATCTACTTGGGAGAGTGGAAGGAAAAATGCCCACCTGCTGCAGAAAGATTTACTAAAATTCATCTTGAGTGTCAGGTGGGGGGTATAGAGGAAGATGACTTGGGAGATTACTCAGGAATGATTTTTTCTTAGAGAGGACACTGATTTTTAACATTGAGAAACCTAATATTTCCCCTTTTTAATATTTCTCTCAGCTATAATACATTGGTTGTGTTTAATTAAATGTCATATTGCATTGAATTCCTGATACTCACAGGCTCCCTTTGCAGACCCACACTACTTGTTTGGTCATCTGTGAATGCACTATATTAATCATATTACATAGTGCCACAGACTAAATACAAATGCTGAGATTCCCAAACAAACATGATTAATTTGCGCCACTGGAAATCAGCAAACATCATACGCCCAAGACTTTTGCAACATTCTGAAAATCTCTGTAAGCCTATAACTTAAATATGTAAACTGCTATGTATATAATATATCTATATAGGGTGTTATATTAGTAGGTGGGAAGTGAATCAAATCTGGTTAGAAAAAATAAACAAAGGCAAAGTAAGGAAGCAGACTGGCTTATAGCTCCACCAGGAGTTGACCAGGAACAAGAAGTACTTAGTACTGGCATGAGGAAGAGACAAAATAAAATTTTTCTATTTAGCACTGTTATCGTTCACCTGGATAAGAAGGCAGAAGCCTGCAAATAAAAAAAGACATCAGAATAACAAATAAATGCAGACAGTCACTCTGGACCTATTCTGAAACAACAGAATACACTTTAAAAAGCAGTAAAACCAATAAAAATCCAGTCATCTTGAAAAAGGAGAGTCTTCACTGCAATAAAGGCAGTCAATAAAGAAGCGCTCTCATTTAAACATCAAATGCGCATTGTTTTGCAACACCTGTTATTCAGCCATAATAGCTTTCTTAACCTGTCAAAGTGTTTAAGCTGAGGAAAAGAAATGGGCCTCCAGCTGTGCACTTTGGTGGAGAAAGCCTGCACGGAGTGATATTAGTTTAATGAAATGTGTACAGATTGTAATTGTGGTAATAAGAGGGCAATTCCCCAAGGGGCACTAGGAAGGCGGTGAGTGCAGTCAAGCAGAAAACAGAAGCTGCAGACTGGGGAGAGAGACCGATATCCTGCGTATGGACCCTTACTCTCTAGCCTGCTTGCTGGCAGCACAACCCAATCCGATCACCTCCCTGACAAGCCCCAGGACTGCTCCATGCCCTGTCTTCACCCATCACCCTGGGTTGCTTCCCAGAGAAGAGACCAAGGACAGTAAGGCTTTCAACAGCGGAGCCTGCTGATATCCATAACACAGGTTCATAAATACATGTGGTACGGGAAAGCAGGGCAGAAAAAGAAAAAAAAAAAAAGAGAGAGAGCCTGAGACTCTGCAATGCCCAGTAAGCTACAAGGCTTTTTCCTGGGAAAAGAAATCATCAGAGTACTAGAAAAATAAGAAATAGTTCTTAGATAGGAGATGAGGAAAGAGCAACATCAGAAAACATATGGACCTTTCCCTTCAGTTTCTTAAAAAGGAGGACAAACCCATTGCTTCAGCTTGCTTGGCTGTGCAAGCACAACAAGCCCAGTCATACCAGGCAGATTCCTGCATGAAATCTGCCAACACTCAAGTGCGTCCTAGGGTTAGTCTAAGAGAAACTGTCAAAACCAATAACACTCATCTCCACAAGTACTGTTTAAAAGAGCTTCTGAGCTAGGAAGTCTTTATCATCTGAGCCTCCTGTAGTAATTTGACTGCATAATTCAGTAAATACACCCTCATGGTAGTTTATTCAGCCTAGTGGGTGTCACAGAGATGCACCAGCTCCCAGGAGTATTTTCATTAGAAAACGCCTCTTTCCATCTCTCCAGACTGGCTCAGCAGCCAGCAAAAGCTAATGCAGAGAGGCAGAAGCAAAGACTGACTTTCTGTTTGTAAATGTGGGATATTCAGAAAATATGGGCAATATGGATAGTTCAACTCCTTCCAGAATACAGAGATAAACCATAACTAGAGAAGACTGAAAAAGGTAGAGGATGGGAAGAGGGGAAGAGTTTGGTAGGAAGTTCCAGGATTCTGGATACTTACAGCTTTCTCACTGGCTCAACACTTTACACATGCAAGGAAAAGGATCAAGGAACTGGAAGAGCTGCTGCAGGAAGAAGAAATGTTTATTAAATGACAGAAAGGGGATCACCAGGGGGCTGGAAAGGTCTGAAGAGCTGCCAGGACAGAAAGAGAGATAGACTGAAGACAGCCTAACTTTCAAGATCACAGATTGCTCCTGACTACAGCACAGACTTGTAAATACCCACATCCATGTACAAAAGCAGAAAAATAATAATAAAATTATGCTTCAGGACACTCTAGAGTGTATTTCACTCTGTGGGTCATCATCAGATCACCTCCTCTGGAGGACCCTTCCTGACTAAATTATTCCAAATTTCTACACAAATACTGGACAGCAAAGGCAGCAGGAAGGGGAAACTTGCAGAGCTGCATACAGAAAAAAGCAGCACTGAAATCAAGGAAGAATGAAATAGTCATAAGAAAGGAAGAAGTAATTATAAAGAGGTTAAGAAAAAGTATGAAATCAAGGGGAAAAATTATTAAGACATTTTTATACTGAAAAATAACACAAGCACCAAATCCAAAATCACATCCCAGAAAAGCATCAAAACAAAGGAACAAGAGGAAAAGGGGAAGCATTTTTATAGATATAAATGAAGGAGCTGAAAACAGTAAAAAAAAAAAGTTGAGGCTAAAGGAAAGTCAAAGATAAATTCTGGTTTTGCAGTTGAGGGTGAGGAGTTTTTTTAGCCAGGACCATGAGTCAGGAATGCAAGAAAAATCCTATTAATCCAGTTTCTCCTAGCAGTAACAAGTACTATGCTGCCTTCTCATTCTCAAAATTGCCTTATTTACCAGTGATATACTAGGAAAAAAACCCACAGATGTATTAGATGATTTGCAGAATAATGTTTTTTTCAACACAGACAACTCACCAATGAGCACTGTGTTGCTGTCAAATAGAAAAGCAACTGAAAAACATAGTTTGGAAAGGAACCACTCATCTGAAAAGGTGAAACTCACCCAAGTGGTGAAACCTATCCTGCCTAACGCTGCTCAAAGCACTACTGACAGCCTTTTGTAGAAAATATATCTGTGATATACAGTAGGAATAGTACTTCTTACAACCGCTGCAGGCGAGTGCAAGGAGATATTGCAAACAGTGAGGGAGTCTCAGCTATTTATTTTTTATACAACTAGAAGGTTAACAAGAGCTATAGTTGTTTCAGACCTGCACTTCTCCAGTTCTGCAACACACTTAGTTCTGCTTCTTTTATGTAAGAACAAGCCAGAGCTGCCTGTTGCTATTTAGTGACAGCAGCAAGCTGCAGACCTCTGACAGCACCTGAGGGAAGCTTATGAGCTTTTGAATTCATTTCCCTGATTGTAAAGAATAGCTCTCAACATGATGGCAGTATTTAACTAGGGCAATGTTGAGAACGTGGCAACATGGTTCATCAGACCCTGAGCATCTACAGTTGCCCACTGATAAATCTATGCCACTGATACAGATGTCACAGCTCCTTTTTACGAGCCTTCAAAACTTCTTCAGCTACAACAGTTCTTGATCTAGGCTTACTTGGGCGACACATTTAGCAAAGCACATGGTGTGAAAGGAACTGGAAAACAAGGGAGGAATGTAAGGCAGCGCTCTGCTGCCCCAGCCTATGTCACTTTTAATGATAGTCGAGAGAATTGTTCAGTCTCCAGCTGAGGCCTTGGTTGTGATGCGACACCATCACTTCTCATCAGTCAGTTCCTTCTGAGCTAGGATGTCACAGAGGACAAGGTGACTGATGCAACCTGACACACCATGTCACCGTGCCAGGTCTGCCAGCTGGGAAACTGGGAGGAGGGAGGGGGCGCTGTGGGTGGGAAGGGGAATAGAAGAAAAATAGCAGGCTTCAGAATAGGTATTCCTCATCAGAGCTGTCACATTTAAGAGGTGTGCTTTGTTTGCAAGAAAGGTTGTATTGCCTGCAAAAGCAAAGAATAATGTACAGAGCAGGAAAAAAAAATCCAAAACTACAGACTGGAGACAAATCAATGACCATATAATCTACTGAATGTCTACTAGAGATTTATACAGACCTTCTATAATGAAAGGAGGGACACAGCAAGGTGGGAAGGTCTCTGTGCTATTTTAGTAGTTCACCTTTCTCTTTTTCCACTGCTGAAAAGCTATGCAAGCATACAGAGCCTTTCCTTAAGGCAGATTCATGTTCCTAAGAATTGGTTTAAGAGATGTGCATCATGAGTTCTGTTTTCTAAAGTGAGAAAGCAGAGAAAGTTTCTTTCCCTTGAAAACAGTAAAATCATTTCAATTCAAGATTTGCATAATTATAAAAATAATTATACACTCGTGCATTTCTACAATATATACATTAATATTTGCTGGGGTAGTAGAGAGATATTTGGGATGCAGTTCTTCCACTTTTGGGGACAACCCCATTATTTCTTCAGTGCAAGCTGATGAAGAAGTTATACAAAAGAAGAGGGTTCACCTCCTACAGTCAGACCCTGTGACTAAAGATCTTTTAAATCACAGGAGCTTCGGCTAATGGTATGTCAGCTAAGGCAACTTCCACCACAAGTGCCTCAGTCTGAGGTGGCTACAGAGACAAATTTAGCAAAGAAAAGGCACAAGCTTTTTGCATTAACTGTGCCAAGTCAATTTACAACTCATGGCTTTTATCTTCTTCCTCATTTTCCATCTATCCCATAACCCAAATAGCAACAACTGGACACTTGCATATAAAAAGCTGCAGCACCACCCAACCACACAAAAGAAAAATCAAATAGTGGAATATTTACATCAGTTTCCACTCCAATTTTATTAAAGGTAAGCTTTCTGTATTGGCCTAGATTTTACTAAATTCACTCTGTTTTTGAAGAACAAGGAGTTTTTTGATACAGAAAATGCTGTCACTGGGATGCCAGTGTAACTGTCTGCAGACACAATGCTGTACATATATTTGCAATGTAAGACTCATTGTGTCTGCCAATAATCACCATTAGAAAAAGTTTTAGCTAAATAAGATCAGCCTGAAATACTGGCAGGTTACACATAGGTTTTGTGTTATTTTCATAGGTAATTGCAATTTTGAATTTGCAAGAAATGCCGTTTGAGTGCCATTACCTATTCCACAAATTCCTATCACATCAAGTACAAGTCCTAGCAATGGGAGTTTCCTCAATTTCTAATGCCTTAATTAATAATACTATTTTTTAGCATGAGACTAGGTGAAAGTTAAATGTTAGTGTCTGCAAAAATCATGTTTTTCTTCCTTTTTGCTCCCTAGATAGTGCCAGAACACAGTTTCACCTGAATTTTCATGACCGAGCAGCCCCAGACTGGCAGGCAGGCATTGCTATCTAGTCCTTCTCACTTATCAATTAGTTTTGGGCAGTTTAGCTACTGATGTCAGTCATTGAGTGAGAGGTTTTATAGTGACATCTGCCCATCAGCGAGACTGACTGACTGTGTCTGTCTGCCTTCCAGGGCAATTTTTGTTCTCCTTAAAATGTCAGTTTGTTTAACCGTAGTCCAATCACAGCTGCCAGCTACTTTCCATAGTAACATTTCTAGTAGATTATCTTTTTTTGTTTTCTATTAAACACAGAAATGTTTCATTCTGGCTTAGTCTTAGGCTGGACCATCCTCAGGTACTGACCCAAGCTCATTGTTAAGATGAACAAATTCTTTTCATAGTCTTTGTGCTGTTTTGCTTTAACTGATTTTGGTTTTATAATAACACACTGACCATAATTTGCAGATAATCCACAGCCAGCCAAGGTGGGCTAAAGAGTCCAGTGTTTCAGTGATAGTGTAGCTCCCTCTTTTCCAGTAACAGATTCCTGTGCAGAAGGCATTCACTAGCCTGCTTAAGGAAAAAAGAATATGTCTTGATTGCATTTTGTGGAAGTTACCTGTCTCTCTCTAGTGAAACAAAAAAACCCTATTTTCTTGTCTTTACTTCCTAACACTAGTGAAGTACTTAAGTTCAACCATCTGAATAGCACTTCTGGCTTCATTAATACCTTCACACGGCTTTAAAATTAAATTCATGTTTACACTTCAGTTGCTGATTTCTTACCTTTGGTATTTATAGAAGGGCTGAAATTTTAGTTCCTCAAAGGTGCTACATATTAGCATAATTATTGTGGAGAAAAAAGGTAGGACAAAGACAGAGGAGTGCAGATTTGAAACAAGTCAGTACTTACAGACTGCACTAAGGGTCTCCAGAACGAAACCAGCAACCATTAGAGGAGATACAAACAGCCAAGGGTCATACTTTCTGTGTTATGGAGAGAAGAGCCTCCTATGTGGTCCCTTCCCACTGCATCAGCAATCAGTCCTGTAATGGAGAACAGGGAGGCCATCCAGCCCTCAGCACTCCAGGGAGATGTCTCTGGCTACATTAATAACAGCATTGCATGTTTTGATATGGGATAAAAATCACTTAAATGCACTGTTAAGTTCACATTTCTCACATAGGTGAGTGATGATGTGCAGCCACAGCGTTCACAAGAAGCTGAACAGCACAATGATGCTGTAAATATTCAGTTAAATTTTCAAATAAGTACAAATGCAAGTTTGTACATTCACCTTCAGCTTTACATTCAAATTAAGTTATTTTTTGGTAACTATGTTTGCAAATAATTTTATTAAGAAAAAAAATCGATCATGAAAATTCAGTATGTAACTGCAATACTTTAAATATTGAAAACAACATATTCACAAGCTAGTGGTAATAAAACCTTACCATTTGGAGGAGAAACATACCCAGTCATAATAGAATGAATCAAAAATACTGATCGTATTTACCAAGAGGTAAAATGTAAGGACAAAAGCAAAAACCTTGAACATGTATGTAAAGGCCAAATATCACCACTTCCTCTGGTCCACTGTATGACAACACATACAAAAAAATATGTAACAGATTAGAGGTATTTTTCTTAACAGAAACTGAAATTCAGATCAGGCTCCAATGTCCAGATATCAGATTCATCAACCCTATCATCTTACACCTTTATCATTACCACCACCTTTAAAGGAGACTGAAGCCAGCGTTCTGGATTTGAAATGCTGCCTCTACACAGCCACCCAGATTTGTGGTTTGGATTCATTTCCCCCTCTTTCTTTTCTGTTTATGCCTTACCTACTTTTAATTTCCTCCTTTGTAGAAATGTACACTTTATCTCAAGCTTCTAAACAGTCAGATAATTCTTCCATCTTTCTATGTATTTAACACTGGCCTGAAATGAGGATTAATAGTCTATTTGAAAAACATGCATGTACTTCTGTATGCATTTCTGATGTCAGGAGATCCTACTGGCAGGGAAGTCTATTAGTGTTATGCAGCTACAAAACTATCCCCCTCAAGTAGTATTACTGTTTTTCACTCAGTTCTTTAGAAGATCCACACTACCCAAGCCACAATCCAGAACTACTTCCAAGGACAAAGCAAGAAGCAAAGCCCTAAAGGTAGTGCTAACTGCCAGCATACTTGCCTCTTTACCTTTCCACCCTCTCTTAATCCACCCTCTCTTCTTTCATTTCACTATTTTCATCACATCCCAGATTTACTCTACTTTTTTTCCTTCTGGAACTTGACTGTTTAAGCCTTCCTTTCCTCATTCTTTTTTTTTTTCTTTTATATATATATATGTGTGTGTATATATATACACACACTCTCTCTTATTCCAAAAAATGCTTCATAGTAGACAGATTTATTCATCTCTACCACCTTATCTGGTTGAGCATATGCTTCTTTTCTTTGAGGTCAGATTAACTATTCTTTATAAATGGTACAAAGAAGAAATATGTGTTGGCAGCAAGTTCTGCTACTTTTAGCCATCACTTCTGTCCACTGCATTAAGCCAATTTAACATGCTTAAGCATGCCTTTTGTCAACAGCAACAAAAGCAAAAAGCAACTGAAACCTAGTTAATAAATCATTTCCTGGAGGTAAAAACCGCCTGAGGAATATGATGCCAATAACTTACTGCGTGTTACTTTTGACAGAGATAAAAAATGAGGAGAAAAATTTTAACCAGTTTTCACTGATTACAAAAGTTGCTATATCTGTGTGTGTACTCATTGAACTAGTGAAAAAAAGGAGATCAGACTGAATTACAGTGTGTCCCTTTTGACATGCTTTCACCCATATCCACTTAATCCTATTTCATAATTAGAGAACCAATTCATTGGTATTTAAATTTGAAACATAAATGTCTATCCCATTAGGCAAACTCCTGCAACTTTGTGTATATATACACACATACATGTTTGTATACATTAAAATAACATGTAAAACAACATAGAATGTAAAAACCTAGAACCACACAACAGGGAATCACAGCATTTTCTGCTACATCACACCTTTTCCTGACCACAGGAAAGATCCTAAAACCATAATAACCAAGAAGCAATTAAAAAGACATCAAGATGTTTTAGAAGTTACTGTTTCAAAACCAGACAAATCATTATTTTAATTGCTGGGATGGAACAAATTTATATGAAAAGCAAGTGAAAACAGTAAACAGTAATTAAGCACCATATTATGATCTGCCATTAATATGCACTGGTCATCTAAAAACTTTAGGAAGAACAGATAGGAAGGATGAAAGGAACAATGTCTTTATTCATGTCTTCTAGCTACCCTATCCTTGTTTCATATAATCCATGTACACAATAATATGCAAAATGTATGTTTCTTACCAGGACAACAGTGCAGGCAAAATATTTTAAGAATATATTAGCACCTATGCAAGCCTGGCCAGTTTACAAGTTCTTGTAAGCTAAGACCCATAGAAAAACCCTTAAACAGAGTAAGTAACAGGCTTTTCAATCAACATATCTACCTTATCCACCTTCTGCCAAAAATACTGCCCGGTCATCCTGTCTTCAGAGACAGCTCCTACCTTTCTTTCCAAACTCAGAAAGCATCTCACCCACTGAGTAAAGGTAAGTCAGTCGTCCCTGAACATACCAGCCTCTGGCTTATTCCTCAAAACCAGCACTCCATTCCCTTACTAAAAGGAAGGAAATAACTGACATACATGGCACTGAACAAAAAATTCAAGGGAATTAACCTAAAAGTCAAAGACACCATTATTTTAGAGACAATTCCACATCTGCTGAGGAGCACTACCAAGAAGTGAATAATATCAGGAAGGAGAAGAAATCCCTGGAGTTGTTCTGGTTGTGCTGCATTTCTAGCACAGGGAACTCACTACTGTCCAGGAAACTCTGGTAGATTGAAATATACATAACCAAGACGGTAACAGCATTTTTTTTTTTACCTACCACTTCTTTTATTTTAGTCCTAATCCTTCTTTCCTCCTGATACTATGAGATTTAATCTTCCAAAGGCAATTAGAAGGAAAATAAGAAGTATGTCTATGTTCAGTGTTTGAGTTCTGTAACGAAGGAAAAGTGAAGACTAACATGTAGTTTTTATAAGTAACCAATTAAATATATATTTAAAAGTTACTGGTTTATGAAATCACGTTAGAAACTCCACACAGAGCTTGCACTAGAATTTTTTTTTAAAAGTCATCAATCAAAAGAAAGAATCTGGCTGCTTCCACATGCAAAGTAATTTGGTTTTAATTGCATTTAACCACAGGTCTTTTCTGAGTATGCCACAAAGTTAGTGGAAAAAAACAACGTAGCACATTTTCTGATAAAAAAGATTTAGACAGTTAACAAATTTCAGGAACGAGGCTTTTTCATTAAATGTGTTTCCTCTAAGTTCTCCAGATTTTGCAAAGTTCTTGCCTGTTTTTTACAAGAGAGAAGAGCAGAGAGCACCATTACCTCCAGTTTACCATTTCCTTTCTAAAATGCAGCACAGCTGCAATCAGAAGCATGTTGATGCTTCCAAGCAAACCCATTATTTGCCATCTTCTGTACTTCAAGAAATATTAATTTACTCCCAGAAAAGAAAAACATATAAACAAACAAACCCATGTCTCCAGTATTTCCAGAGATGGATTGGAAACCCTTGCCACGAAAGAGTTTTGATTTATAGTGGGGATTTCACTTGGCAACTAAATGAAGTTGTGTTTGCATATTATAAAAATGAGAGTAATCAGAACTGTAAAAGAGACCATTCAGGTTCAGTTATGTCAAGATATGGTTTAGAGAAGTACTGTGTTTGCAGGGGAACATCTGATAGAAAGGTGCAAGAGTGACCAAATGAAACTTCTTCCCCCTTCCTATAGCCAGAAGTGGAACATGGGGTAGTATGTGCTGTTTCTGTCCCCCAAAATAAAGTTTTACAGAATTTTGAGTCTCTGAAATGCTGACTGAGAATATGGTATAGTCCCAAACACTACCAGCTTACATCCCCTCATAATTTCATTAATAGGCTTGCGCAGGATAGTGGAACACTTTAGTCTCTATTGCCTCTTCCCTCACAGGACCTGAGCATCACCTTACTCTGATACAAAGTTTGAAGTTAATTTTCAGTACTGTCCTAGGTCTAAGCTGAAGAAAAACCGGCTACTTCAGACAGCATAACCTGCTTTAGATAAGGAAAGAGAACAAACATTTCTCTGTTCTCACCTCCAGATACTGCTTTTTGTGCCAACTGTTATTAGGCCCACTCTAACCAGCAAGCTACCTGCATAGAATAAAGGTCATCTATTGAGACTGCTGACTTTTATTTTTCCCCACCCTTTCTCTGCAGAGGACACAACTTTAGCCCAGACAACACTACATCTATTAGTGTGTTTCTTGCAAGGAAGTTTTCTCACTAGTATAGAACACTTACACAGCACATACTCCTCATATTTCCTTATAACTTGGGGGATGCAGGGGGAATGAATTCAATGGTGAAACTGTCCCAAACCTTTGCACCTGCCAGCTGCAGCAGATCTGACTGGAGGCAGCAGGTGGCAAACCCAACCTGGTGTGGCAGCACTGAAAGAAGGGGGAAGCATTGGACACAGTCGTGACAGACAGGTGTATTTAGAAGTGAGGTTGCATTCATGAAACAGTTGTATGCTTGGGCAAAAGCATGGCACTTAAATCAAGCCTGATCCCTGCAAATGCTGCCAGCAAGGGGGAAGGAGTAGGGAATCACAAACGCACCCTCTCTCCACACTGCCCCCTTCCATAAAACACAGGTCAGGGTAAGAAGGAATGCTTTTCCCATGAGCAATCAATAAAAGCACATCACCATCATGTCATAACCACTTAACACAGCTCTGAGAGGCATTCACAGAAAGCTTATGTTTCCTCTAAATACAACTGGGTTGCAAAGGAGTTGCTTGATTCTTCTACTTAGGTTTTTCACAGAGCACTCTCAAGAAGCACATCACTGACCACAAGCATATGAAAAGCTAACAGCCAGCAAATTTGGAGCGGGGGCTTGCAGTAGCATTTCCCCCAAATGCTTTTAGTTTTTGCCTTTGACAAATAATTTCTGCTGGAAAGGTGTTTATTTTTCAGCTGATGTCATTCTGTAAACATCCTTACTAACTGCAAAGGGAAGAGGCTGCAAGGATTCTGGTACCTCTTACTTGTCCACTGTCTATAGAATAATTGTTAAGTTTAATCTCTTTTTCAAGTAAGCATGTGTCGTCCCTCACACTATTCAGTTTATGTATGCACTTTAGTAGATAATGTCAAGGTCCTTTGATAGTGTAGATAAGGGCATATTTCAAGATGTTTAAAGAATGAGTCCCCATCATAATAATGATGTTAAATGTAATTACACTGTACTTACTAACTCAAGCCAGATTTTTACAAAATGAAAAATAATGGAATCATTCTTAAGAGGTTCACCAAATTTTGATTTAATCCATATCCGACAGAGATATAGGTACTACATACTTTATTCCAAGAGAAGAAACAAAAAAGCCCCTTTCAAAGATTAATGGTTTCCTTTGGGTCTATCTAGCAATCTTATTTGAAAATCTCAAAGGAAATTCCAAATTCAGAAAAACTCCAGATTATTGGACAGCTGGATGCGGAAAAAATAAACCTGTCTCAGCTTTCTACATGAAGCCAAATAAGCTTCCCTTATTCTCTGTATATATATACAATAGCTGGCATTCTATATGACTGGGTAGAAAACCGCATAACCATTGTGACATACTGTTTACTTCCACTGTTAAGTGTTTGGTATTAAAACAGATAATGTTAACATCTAACAGTTTTTACAGAACTTTTAGTCAATACTTTTCAACTCCACTTACAAATTATAGAGAATTATTTTTTTTTTGTTTTGATTTTGGATGGAGGGGGGGTTGTTTGATTTTAGTTGGGTTTTGTTTTTTGATAGAGCAGTATTAAATACAATTACTTCCCTGGTATGAATCATCATCAACATGGTGCATCTTGCCAGGATGGCACTCTTGTCAGAATGTTAACTAGCAAATGCACCAAATCTCTAAATATACATTTCTATTATTCCATTCACAAAATAAAAAAAAAAAGAAAGTAAATTCATAGTTATACTCATGAGCTCAGTTTTGCAAAGAAATTTGTCAAGTATGCGGTTGTACTATTTGCATTAATTCTCAATATATAGCTAAGGAAATAAGGTCCAACTTATTCCAGTATTTTGGAAGAGGCAATGGTAGGCCCAAAAACCAGAGTTCAAAACTCACACTACCACCCTCACTCAACTCTGAATGCAAGTAATAAAAGTGACTCTCAAAAGAGTATGAGAGAAGGCTTCAAGTACCAGGATAAGCAACTACATTGATTGTGAAAGTATCTTGGTTATATCAAATCACAATTTTTCCCCTTTTTTTTACAGCAGGTCCAACATCATTTCCAGCACTAGATTTTAAATGCTGTCCTTATCAATCACACTAAACTATCTCTAAACTTAATCTCACTTTCTGCACCAGTATAGGAACAGTTACAACTTATTCAATTTAGCACCTCTTGTTTCTTGCAGTTGTTGTTGTTTGTCTTTTTGTTCATTTTTCCTTCTGAGGACACTCTGTGAATCGTATCAGCCAAGCTAAATCACAGCATATAAATTGCTTTGGACCCGTAAATGACATTCCCTTGGGTTTTCTGTGTCTCTTTACCAGACATTACCATTTTCATTTATGGCCTTGATCACAAACTTTCATCTCATCCCCATGAAACCTAATTGGTAAAAGATTATCATCTCTGGACATACTTGGTACAGTCAGCAAGTTAGAACAGATGTGCAACCAGCAAGCTTTCAAAACAGTGGTGCATCAGACTTTTATTCTCTACTCTTCACTACCATTATGGAAACATCCAGCAGCCATAAAATAGAAATTCAAAGCATTCCATTGAATTTAAAGTGTAAAAATTTTCAGAAAAAAAACCCAAAAAACCCCAAAACACAAACCTTTTATTCCTATTTTATCCAGGCTTTTTTTACCCCTTATAATGACCTTTTAAAACATCACTTTGTTTTGGTCATGATTCTATTGCATTTTATAATATCGAAGCATTATAACTGACCAGTTAATCAGAGGTGAAAAAAAGTAGAATGCCAAGGAGTTTCAGCAAGGTCCCATAGTCATTGCCTGCCTTCAAAATACTACGAATTTTTCTAGAGTAATTTCCAAGACATTTTCTGGGTTTCTATTAATAACAAAGAAAAAATATCTCAAAAGTCAATTAGAAATAAGATTGCTGCCAGATTGGATCAAGTCTTCTGTAGCTCTTCACATAACTAAAACATTCCACCCAAAACTTTTAATGTAGAGTTCCATCCAGCATTTGATTGAAAGCACGTGTTAGAAGTTTATAGCCAGGACAATAAAAAGAGAAGAGAAAAACTTTTTTGAATGAGTTTCTTTTTTTTAATCAATACATAAATGGCTGCTTAAGATACTTCTATATATTATAGACTCTTTGAAGATCGATACAGACAGCTCCTGGATAAAACATATCCACCATAGACTTAATGATAATGTATTTGCAGTGAAAGCATGTACAATATTTCAAAACCTACAACAAATGATTTCCCTCTCAAGCATTCAACTGTCTTTAAAATATTAACAGGGGGAAAAGTGAATAAGACACACGAGATGCCATCAAAAAATAATAAAATATTTTCATTAAAATGGGAAAAATAACCTTTTTTTTACTCTCTCATGTTAGGAATCTGACACAGATCAGATTTATTTAATAAATTTTGCTTTACTAGTATAATGTACATCAAAATGTTAGATTCAGAAGACTTCTGTCAAAGATTAATTTGGCACTCAGGTTTTGAAATTTAGTTTGCTTAGGAGAAGGGTTCACTTTGTGCTTCCCATGCCTGTACTAGAGTTTTCATTTACATTTCTACTGCATTTTAATGCAATATAATTTGAATTCTAGGCAAGATCTTCCATGTGGTAGGAATCTGAAAAAGAGCATATAAATTCAAATGGTACAAACACTGTTTTTCTGTTGATATCCACTATTTTCAAACAAGTTTCCACACAAACTAGCCATGCTCTGGTTGCTAATACTCCTTAGGCCAGTATTTTTCCCTCTGTGGTAGCCGCCAAACCCTCAATATCTCGGAAAGGGGAAATGGAGGCAAGAGAAAAATGCTCTGCTGACATTCAGAGTACCAACAGATACTGTTTATACAATCAAACAAAGCTCAGAGGGTCAACTTAGGGCTCCTAAAAATCTTTACCTAGGGAACAAAAAGCTGATACTGTAAACCTCCTGTCAAGGTTTAATGCCCTAATAGTGAGAAACCATTACAGGACCAGCCACCACTCAGTTCTGCCCGTATGCAGCAGTTATTCTCAGGAGTGTCAGAAGGGCCTAAAAGAGCACAGCAACAAGAGTTGCGTACTCCAGTTCTTCTGACTCCCATCCAGTTACACCACAAATGCTCCATTCACAGCACAGCCTTTTCCCATCATCTATATCTATACACTGACATTCTCAAATACCATTATTTTCCCCTAGATCATATATACCATCCATGAAAAAATAAAGGAAATTAGGTTCTGCACATAAACAGTGTTTAGCTCTGAAGGAAAATCACCCAATGCAGTTTTACAGGGGTCTCAGCTAATCCTAGCTATTATTCAGACTAACAAAACTTCAGAGTATATACTTGTACACATACATGCAAAGGTATAAATACACAAACAAATACAATAAACTGAGATACCAAAATCTATAGCCAAACACATTCCTGGATCTAGTTACTTAACCCTGATAATTTGGCATATTTCTGAATATCTCCCTCTGTTGTACAAGCACACAAGTGACTCAATATATTCATCCAGAAATCCAGAAGCACACAGATGGAAAGTCATGGGTTGATTTTCCCAGCTGTGGCAACAAAATTACAAGGATTAGCCACAGACATAATGAAAAGTCAATTTTAAGACAAACAAACTAATAAGCATACTTTAAAGCTACTCTGTTTCAGCATTTGTTGTGTGTTTGGGCTTGGCTCCTTAAATCTCGTTTCTCTTGTTAGTCATGTAACTTCATAATCTTGTTGAAAAAAAACATATGTGAAGGCATTTATATGCCTAAACAGCAGCAGAATTTCATAGCCAAAAATGTAACTCTAGCACTTACACCCTCAAAAAATCATGACAACATTCATTGAAGATTTGTGCTATTTATAGTACAAACACTGTAAATGTTTACACAATTAGCCAGAAACACAAACCACCAGAAAAAGAGAGCATTTTATGAGGTAATGCTTCTTAGAGCAACTCCAATTTGAAAGAATGTGCAAGAGCACAAAGAGTACTTAAATTCCTTTAAAACCCTACATGAACTTGAAACATTGCAATAGAAATATCACTAGCAGCAAGCTTCATTGTACAAGACTTAAGGTCTCCTCAGAGAATGGGCAATACATTTACCAGTCCTACATTATATGTCCCAGCCAAGTCAGACAAGTGCTTACCTCACGTTGCTAACCAAGGAGCCCCTGCAGGTATGAAACTCTGCCTTTTGGGGATATTCAGATTGAATGGCTTCAATTCCTTCATCCCCAGTGCCCTTAGGTAAATACCTGCCCAGGTGATGCAAATCACTGCCCTTCCAATCAAGGGCAGCAATATTACCTGTTGTCAAAGGTTTCTTTCTACAACTCCAAGTTTCTGTTTCAATTAGTAAAATTAGGTATCTGTTGAAGATTACAAATTTCAGCTGTTCCTGATTCAAACCAACAAGCCAAATCACAATCTTTTATACCATTCTCCTGAACCATTTACCCTCTGTGATTTTGAAAACTCTTCTATAGACTGAAGTAAAGATATTTTCCTGAAACTTGATGACCCCAAAAGGTTCATAATACCAATGAGAAGCTGTTAATGTTTAATTTTGCTTGCAAAGCACTTGTGAGCAGGTGCACCTTAAAGCATAAAATGAAATATTAGAGGAAAAGTATTTTTTATTTATCAAAAGGTTTACAAGACTTAAAAGATTTAAGATATTTCAGCTCTGCATTAGTGAGTATTTTTGTCACTCTCCCTAAAGAGCTGGTAACATTTAGCCAGGCTCTTGCAGTAACCTTTAAGATGCTGCTTACAAAGGCACCACAAGGGATACTTCAAGATACACAAGCCGCAAAATTTTCCTTGCTGATAAAGGGAGAAAGGAAAATGGGAAGGAGAACAGAGTATGCAAAAACTATCATTCTTTATTTTTAGTGTATTACACGTAAAAGGCTAGCTAATCTAGACCAAGCCATATTGTAGCTAAACATTTTAATAGTGTCTCTAAGGTATGTCTCTCCAAGCTCTCAGAATACAGTATGAAAAATGAAAAGCACCACTTTTAGTCACAGGAATGATCATTAACTGAAGCTATGCAAGCAAGATAAACAGTTTTCCCAAATAATTTTCACCCTAGCAAGAAATTTGGGGGTAACAGAGAAGAAAAATCTGTATTGGCAAATCAGATGTAGGCAAGGATGAAAGATCCATCAATTAACTTTCCTACAGGTTGCAGGACTTTGTTGCTGCATTTTAGTGGTAGAACCACTACTGGATATTGCAGCCATTTCACTCAACTTCACATGAAAAAACCCATACTCCTACAAATGTAGTTTTAAAAGCTAGACTTTCAACTAGGATGTGCATGCTTTCCCACGTGAAAAAGTCTGGTTGCTGACAAGGAGCTATGTACTGTAAATAAAAGCTGGTGGTGGATATGACTCTATTGTTTCACATGATCAGCATGACTTACTATACAGTAGGCTACCTGATAGGGAATAAAACGTTAATTCTTTAATTCTCATCAGACTACAGAAAAAATGCAGGTGTTTCCAAATTACTAATTGCCTGATAATCAATAAGCTATTTCCTGGGCTTGGCATTTCATCAACAAGGCACGTCCTTTCACAAGATGTGACGTTATCAAGGGAAATTCCAAAACAAATGCCAATGCCAATAACATCCTGAAAGTCCTATTCAACAGAAAGCAGGACAGGTTTTAAGATACAATAACATAACAAGCATCTGAATAATATGTTCACATTGGCAATATGAATTATGAGTCACAATTGATGGACCGAACTCAGTCACATATCACAACTTTTAAAAACTACTTTAGGATGTCTGGTCTTGGAACAGATATGTTACCTCTAACACATCAAAATAAATCTGGCTAATTTTGGATAAGTCGATTCACCCTTTATCTTTGCTGCCAACAACTGCAGATACTTCACACAGATAAACGTGTCCTGTAAAAGGCCATAAATGTTTTAATGACACTGAAAACTGTAGAAACAGCACTCAAATATTCAAACTATCCCACAGGTTCTAAAATCACAGATGCTTTTCATACTTGAAAACTACACTAGAGTTCAGGTAGCTGCATGCAAGGTGTAAAACAGATGAACAGGCTGGAAAACAGATGAGCAACCCGGATACACTGGGGATGAGGTAGATACAGCAATGCAATCAGTAGTAGAATTGCTACAGGGACATGAGTTGGTCTCTGACATTTAGGTGGTGTTTACAAAACCTTCAAAATCCACAATTTTTATTTAAGAGTTCGGGTAGAGAGATACCAAGGATCTGAGTGATCATCATGCCTTGGTACAAGCGTCCATTGTAGTTAATAAAAATGTAGTGAAAGGATTCTCTGGGCACTTCTGAAAGAAACTCATCCTAAGTCTCTGCATGAGTAATGAAACAAATAAGGAATCCACTACTAGTAGAAAAACCTACTTTATTCCCTCAGTCTTATTGTCTTCTACACAGCTCAGCCCTTCTGTGCTCAGTGTTGCCTGCTTCAGACTGCAAGGCAAATGACATCACATGGCATTAATTTCTGCTCCATGATCATCACTTTACACAGGTCATCAAATGCCTTTTCATTGACTCCAAGCAGAAGAACATAGCAGATTTTAGTTACAGGAAATATTTCTTAAGAGATCTTTACAAAGAGATTTAGTTGAGATAAAATATGTAATGGGAAGAATTTATACTGTATATTAATCCCTAGACATACATTTGTTCATATGCCACTGTCATCAGACTTCATCTGATCTTATTCTAGTATTTCAAGTACAAATGAATTTTTGCCATAATCACTGCCTCTTTAGACAACCATTTGTGATACTTATATTTCACATATTTCTCCTTAACAAAGTTATCCACCCCATTTTGTAAAGTCCTGAAATGTTTATTGTTGAGCAAAATATTAAGGGGCTCCAGCTTTGTTCTTACTAAGCCACAGCCAAGTCTTATAAAACTGGTGCTGTTGGAAGGCATTCATCAAGCAGGCACTAAAGAAAAAAAAGTGCAGTGGTGTGTTATGGATGCAGTGTTAGCTCCTGCTTGGAGCTATGGAAGTTATTTTACATATACCCCTTTCCTTGTCACTTGGTAAGAAGGCAGGTCATTCTGAGCATTCTATTTATTATCAATGGGTGGTAATTATCCAAAAAGGCAGATTAACAAGCAACAGGGAGCACACAATTCTAACTATAGATACATGTGAAGCAGAGTCTGGGCACAAGCTGTCCTGCACAGATCAAGCATTGTCCAAAGTCTTGGTCTTTAAAAAAGACATGAGAGAGGAAACATCCCAGACAATTTGAGCACAGAGAACAGAGTAGAATACAAAGAAGGTGACTGTGCATTACTAACAAAAGGACAAAACTTTTGAAAACAAACAGGGACAATTTCTACAAATTTTTATTGTACTGGTATCTAAAAATCTCACTGTCGTACATATTGCTTCACAAAATCAGTTGGAAGCACTCAGGCTGTTTATGTGCAGCTTGCTAGTGTTGCTCTATTTGTAAAGCTCACTCACACACTGATCTGATTTGTATGACATAGAACAATTGGCCTACCCACACTAGCTACTGTCAAAGCCAGAATAGGAAGAGAGATACCACACATGGCAGTTTGCCTGATATTCCCTGGTTGATCTAGGCAAGAATTGCAGCATGTGTGTTTCCTCACAGAAAGATTCTGGGAAGTTCTTCCACTCTGCACAGAGATAGCCTTTATATATTGCATAAATCCAAACCCGTGCCCTGGTGTGGGAGATAAGTTTTATACCAAGGTCAATTACACCTACTTTTCTTTGTCTTTAGAGATCCTTTGATAATTTCTTAGACTGCTTTCTTATGAAGGATATAAACTTAATCCCCTATCTTTTTCTTTAAAATACAAAATTATTCCTAGTATGTCTTATGAGTCCTTCCTAGTTAGGACATAGACAGCTTGGGTGAGTGAAACTCTTAATTTTTCTGTTGCCTGTTTGCCAGATGCTGTCTCAACATCTCTTAAAAATTACACTCCAAATAACAGTAGGCTGCCTTGAGTTACACCAGCCCCTGCAGTACCAAGACACAGCAAAGGATAAGCTTGGGACATGTGAAGCAGCAGTTTTTGAGGGCTAGCCACAGAGCTGCAAAGGATTACTTTTCTACTGCCAGCTCTAACACCATTTCTCTCCCCCCCATGATCAACACAGTAGTACTGCCTTAGATCTTCTGGATCAGTTCCACTGAGAAAACCCAGAAAGCTAACGCAGACCTCTCACAATGTCCTAAAGCAACAGAAATGTCACTGTGAGTCAGGTTAGGATGTGAATGTTGGCTGAAGAACCTGACCAGAGTCAGAGAGGTATTCAGACTCCTTCCATGGCCCTTGTCAAGTGGTCCTGAGCAGCAGCAACACTTCATATGCCTCTTGCACAGGATCTATCAAGTTTCTACATTATACTCATGTATGGATTGCTCTGCACTATCTAAGCACTTCGCAAGTCACGTTTGAAAAATAAAAAAATATACCAAGGCAGTTCCATGCTCCCAGGCTCCCCAAGCGATAGAAATTGACTGAGTGTGAAAAAGAAAGCTGACACCACCACTTAGGAAATTAAGAGATCTGAGTACTTTTCTTAAATTTCCTTTAAGCATCTTTAATGTCCAAGGAAGTCAATATAAGCTAGCTAGCTAGAAAATGAAACAAAACAAGCAAGAAAAATTGTGGAGAGTATAATAGAAAAGAAGTGGTCAAAGAACAGTAAAGAAGAAAATAAAAGATGTTTCCATCAAGGAATACTGCACACTGAGAGGAACAGCAAGAAAGAAGCAAGGCACAGCAACCTGTGACAGGACACAGAATAGGTAAGAGAAGCAGCAAAACACATTTATGTCAGAAGCTTTATGAAAAGAGAAGTTGCCATGACTGAGGAATCGATCAGAAAGCTGCATGTCAATACCACAGAGCTTAAACACGTTTTCTCTGAACGGTACCTGGCACACAAAATACAATGTACTGCATGTAAATCAGGGAGGGGAGCAGTGAAATGGCTCTTGCTCTCAACTGAGAAAAGCCACTGTATCAGACACATGCTCCTAACAGAAACATGAGACTAGTGGCAAGTAGGTATCTTATGTTAAGAATTGTGTGATGCAGATCAGCAATGCACAGAAACACATGCTTTTTTTCTTGAAGGTAGGCAGCTGGCACATCCTGCTTCATTCTATAAGGTATTGCACACTATTAGTATGAGATAGCACTACAGAAGGTAGTGAAAACCAAACACACGAAGTCCTATCTCCTGGGCTACTTGTTCTAATGTCCTAAATAGGAAGACATTCTTATTACTCTCTGTTTAATCCTTTATAGCATGAAATATCACAATGCAGCTGGGTATTTTAGGTTAGACCCTCAGCTGGCAAAATAGCTCCATCCTTATTTAGGCTGGTATTTTAAAATAGTATTTCTCCCCACCTTTTGGCAGGAGGCAGCTGAACTGCTGTTTGCAAATTTGACACTTCATCCCAAACTTCCTGGTCTACTTGGCCTAGAGATATGCTTTCTTTTTCTCTAAGTATTCTAGCTATCTTACTTTACAAGGAAGTACTTTTATCTATAGTTAACTCCGAACTTGGTCAGCCTTCTATTGTAAATTCATTTTTGTAACTCCAGCGACATACGCTATGTAGTGACTGAATGGTATAAGACAGTGGTGGCTTTGAAGGTGACAAATCAAACAGAACTTACTCATCCGTTGTCTCATTTGTCTACGCAATATGATTAACTGACCATTTCAGTCAAACTTTATCATTTTTTCAAAGGCTTGAAGTGAAAAGGATTATCACTACTGAGACACTCCAAAAAACGATTAAGCGTTTAGTACTGCTCCCTAAACCTAAATCAATTCTTCTGCCGCATCTCAATCCCACACACACACGCATTCTTGCTGGACTGAGGCTATAGTACGCCTTTGCATTAGAGCAATCACATTATGCCTTACAGTTATCAGGCAAGAGCGACACACAAAGGTGTGATGGCTTTAAAGCATCAAGAAAGTATCAACAAAGGAAAACTCCAAAATTATTTTTACCATAGGCAGCTGACAATAACTTCTGTGAAACTAATGGCATCTCCCTGCCTCTCCAACCAGATAATTTTAGACAGATCTGGATTGCCTTTTTTTTCCCTTCACAGAGGTTCATAGCCCCAGTTAGAAAAAATATTTGCCACAACCATGGGATGGATGATTCTTTTTACAGAAAGCTTCTAAGCTGGTTTGTATTTACATTGCCAATATTGAGGGCCTTAAATAAAATAAAGGGGGAAAAATAGAGTATTTCTCCAAGAAAAGCAGTAATTCTTTGCCAAGCAATCAGCTCAGTAATAAGTTCCCTTTTCTCAGTTTGTGAAATTTCCACAACTATCGGTAACATAATTATGATAAAGTATGAAGGCATACTAAAGTACTCAGCTTCTAACAGTCCACAAACAATTTGTCTTCTCATGACAGACAGGAGAGTCTCTAATTACACTGAACATTTCAAGGAAAAATTGAATGTTTGCCAGACAACTCTCCATTGATTGCTTTTAAAGCATAGTACCGGACTGCTGAAGGAAAAACACAGATTCTTGGCTCCAGATAATTAACTTTCATGCTGTTCTCTTCTTAAACCTTAATGAAGCCCCCTTGAAGTCTTCATTACCAAAGGGTATTTGTTAATAAAAAAGTGGAGAACCAGCCAAAGGCCCTATTTCCCCCCCCCTTCTTTATGAATCCCCCTCTGTTATACATTTCTCAGGACTCAGTAATGTCTTTGAAGTAAGTAATGATGTCCTGAAAAGTGCAAAGGGTGAGGAGTCCCTAATGTGACAGGGCAAAGCAAGAATGTGAAAAAAAGCTGGAAGCTGAAGAGAGAAATTGGAGAGAATGAGAGGGTGTAACAGTGAAAAGAGCAGGAGGAAAGGGAAGGCACAGATATATCAATATTTTGGGAAATGGCATTACCAAGTTAAACCAATGAAGGAAAAAGAACAAATCTTTAGGAAATGCAGGAAATGAACAGCTGAATCTGAGGGATATACAACATTTCTCAGAGGCAGTAAATAAACTAAGACTAGATTTCATAAGGGAAGGAACAATATTCCTGACTGACACTGGTAGCAGAGCTTCCAGGAGGCTGCTTCTCAGATGTTTGAAGTGCTTAGTGTAAATGCAAGGGCTCTCCACAACAAAGACTCCAATCCAAGGACCACAAATGCCCTTGCTCCAGCCACAAATAAACACTGTTGAGCCAGTTGAGGCTATCTAAGGGAATGTGATCCCTTCTGTTGGCTTTACTGATGACAGTCTTTGGACTGCACTGACTGTACGGCAATATTTCCATGTATCCTAGTCCTATTCACACAACACCAGAGTCCTTTTCTGCAGGGTTCCTGTGAAGTAAACTAAAACCACATTTTGGATGATCTCTTAATTCCTAGACAAACATACAAGTATTTGCATAAAATATATCCACAATATTATGGTTGGAGACTTCGCTGACAAGTACCTGAGTGCTGGAGGAAAGTCAAGATGTGCGATCTCCTTCTCTTTCATTATCCAGTTGCCTGAATCCAAGCCAGGATTTACTTGCAGAAAGGAATAAATGTTTTTGTGATTTCATTTTCATCTATTTTGTATGCTAATATGCCTTTTCAGGACATTAATCCACATCCCTCCCTGTGTCCAAAACCTACATCAAAACCAGGAGCTAATCTCTATCTCTTCTTCATGCATTGGCAAAAGAGTTTGGCATGTGAAGAGCTTCACCACCATTTGGTAGATAGTCTGTGCCCACATAGGAGATTTTCCTGGAGCTTCCAATTTCCACAGTGTGTGTCTGCTGGCTTCACACAGAAGTCAGCAGAAGCCACGTCTAAATTCTCACCCCATGTCCCCATTGCAATTTAGGAGGGGCAGCTTTCACATTATTATCAGATCAAATAAATCTTAAATAACACATAAAACCCCCCAATTCTGGGAATTTATAAAAATATTCAGATAGAATACCTTCCCTGATCCTCACTAGTCACTACTTGCAGTTGCTGAAGTAACATTTTTGGGGCACTAAACATCTGAAAGGGCAATAATAGTTCCAAGTCCATAAATAATTTCTGTTTAGCAAGCCAAGAAGTATTGCTGCCAAAAGTATTTTGAGGGGGTTTTGTTAAAAAAAAAATCAAAACCACACAAACAAAAGGAATCAAACAAATCCCATCACAATAAAAGCCTGAAAACAACCTTTATCTTGATGATCCAAAAATGTTTCCTACTCAAGTGATTTCTTCAGTTTTTGAGAGAGCATTTTAATTTTACATAACTGTGTTTTACATATCCTGAAGTTCTATGTCACTTTAAGACATAGTAAAGAACATTATTAGTGATTTCCTTTGTTATACTTATGCCTCTCCTTTCTGTTACTTGTTGTACTAGTTAAGTGTCTGTAAAGCTGGGATTTACCCTTCTAATTTCAGGATTTTTTTCCCCAGTTGAGGCTGTAGCTGTCTTAAATCAATAGCTGCAAGTGATATTCATTTACAAGAAAGGAGTTTGAGTTCTTGTAACAAGGTAGAGACTATTATCATCTCTTGCTTTTAAAAGTATCTATTAAAAATACAGGTAGAATGTTGCATTAAAAAGCATAGAATCTAAAACTGAATGTGACAACTTGTCTGAAATGTGGTAAGTAAAACAAGTAGTAAAGTAGTGCAAGTAAATCCAAATAATTAAAGGTAGCATACATATCCAAAACATCTCCACAAGAGCATCTAACATGAGTAAATGTCTTATCAAAACAGCAAGGAACTTGCACTTAGATTTTTCTGTACAGGAGTATTGGTAACAGCTCATATAAATTACAGATTATCTCAAAGTAGTTTTTGCATTCAAAGCCCATTATTACTTTATGCCACTTCATTTGGCAGAGAAAAATGAGTTACATTCAAAACTGCCTCACTACCAGTGATAAGTCAAAGTATCCATACTAGATCTTTGACTTTACAGATACTGGAGAAGCAAACGATCTTCTGATTGTAGAGAAGATGTACCATAGTTCCCTTTTGAACAGGAACTAGCCACTGATTCAGGAGCAAACAAAGAATCTCCGATCACCCTGAAACCACTTTTTTTCAAAGTGTTCACTTCAAGAAAAATATTGTTTTACTTTTTCACACTGACTGTGCAACAAAACCAGATACTCTAACTCCAAGAAAATACTACAGCATTCATAATAACACTGATCACCTGTTCATAGGACATCCCTGTTGTTTGTACATTCAATGGGTCTCTCTCCTCAATCTTTAACAACAAAGACAAGGCAGTGCTGCAGACAGTTAAAGAAAAACCCTTTCTAGCAGCAGAGGTACTTAGAGTGCAGCAGAAGCATTTGCACTCCTGCAAAGTCCTAAGTCTTAATACACTTCCTCACACTGCAGTCTAAACGCCAGCTGTGATAGCCTCAAGGGTTTCAGGTGTGAAAATGAACTAGCTTCACATGCATCCTGATGAAGCCCATCAGCAAGATGATGCAAGCCGATATGAGATGTGTTATCCTCATAATCATGTTTCCCAGTGGATGCATTTACACCTCAACTCATTGCAGCAGGGACAGCAAATGTTCAGTTCCATGAATAGAGTGGAAAAAGCTTTTGTCATGTTGTTTGTAGATGGTTTATGTCTTTCCTTATGAAAATATCTTCATGGCCTACCTATATTTCAGGCCCAGGAATAATGGGAGTGGAAAACAAATGTCAGTTTTCTAGTTCCTTCTCTTCTCATTAACTGTTTTATGTCCACACTCATCACTGGAGCATCTGAGTGCTTTCCAGCAGTTCATGAAGCAACACAACAAATATCTGTCATGCTAATGTCCTCATCACCTCCCCAGAGGTAGCAATATGTGTGATGGAGTGTTTGGGGTTGCCTTTTTTTTATTAGGCACATACACAGACTGCTATGTGTTATGTTACAAAAGACAAGATCAAGCATGTACTTTTCATTTAGCAGAGAAGGTAGTCTGGTTTCTATTTGTCATAGGCCTTGTGAGACTTCTAAACAATGCTCAAGTAAGTCTTTATGTAGCTTCTCACCTTGCTAAAGTAACTGGTTGTGGTAGCAAACTATAAGTCTGTCATCAAGCCTTTACTTTTCTTTTAGTAAAGGAACATATGATGACTGGTCTTTTGTTACCATAAGAAAATATGGAGAGGAAACTGGCAGAAGAGAGCAAGAATGAGAAAGGATCATGATCTTCTTACTAGCTTCAGCATTTGGCTACAGTCAGAAAAAACAAACTGGCTATCAGGCCACCTCAGTGGCTCCCTTGAATTCATTACCCCAGATGGGACCATGTACCTGAATCAAACTCCACCTGGAAGCTCCTTAGAGGCAATGCTGTTCCTTCTCATCCAAACTAGCACAAGAAAACAATAGGCACTATATTCTCTTTCATGCAGTTTGTGGTAATTTTCACTTCCATTTTTCCCTACAGTGTGAAAAAGAAAACCTAGACTAGGCATTTCCACAGGGCTATTCTGTTTCTCTTTTTATGTCTTCTCAGACTAGAGGTCAAGGATATTAAGATCGGTGTGTCTTCATGTTCTACATATCTCCACTCCTCCCTTCACTTGCTGCTCCAGTCACAGACTATGACATTTACAGGCCATTTCCTTTCCTAACAGAAACACTGAGTTGTAATAGCTCCTTAAAAAGAGCAGCCCGTTAAACGTGATCTCTTTTTTAAAGATGTTGTTGCAAGTTGTGATCCTAGCACACTTTGTTACAAAACAAGGGCAAAATCCAGCTTTTTTTTTTTTAAGGGTTTATTATCAACACAAAAAACCCAGTGAGATTTAAAAACAAAGGCAAGTTAATCTGACCCATTTTAAGATGTTAAAATAAAGCACCAGCTCCCTCTATCAGGATATTTCAAACACTGGCAACAGAATAGTGATTTTTCCTGAATAGAAAATATACCTTCAGTAGATTTTCAGTATGTACTGCAATCTTTGTATATCTGCTTTAATTAAAAGTGCTATTTCTGTTTTAAAACTGACATGATCCACTACCATCCAGAGCTCTGCTCTGCACAGAGATTTTTCAGAGCTGTAGAGAAATTGTTATGCAGTATCACTCAGATAAAGGCCTGCAATAAGTGAAGTGATAATGAAGTCAGCAGCTGTTACTAAATTACAAAAACAAGACAGATTTGTTGGCAAACACTAACAATCTGAACTTTTTTGCAAGTTCAACACCTCTGCAAACAGTCCCATTTGTGTTCCCTCAATGGAGTGTGATGGCACCAGCAAAGTTGCTTCACAGGAGACTTATGTCCTTGCTAACACAATCTCCTGCTGCTCACACTGATCTCCTTCACAGGGGAGGTAATTAACACTCATCTTTGCACTCTAGGCAACCCCCTTTTTTAATGGAAGAAACTGTACCATACAGAAGAGGTTCAGAAAGAAAACCTAGATGTCCAACACCCTCCCTTTCCTAAATAACAGATGCCACACAGTCAGCAGGAAAACACATTTCCCTAATGTGCCTCACCAAAATCCTCAGTCACTGGAGGAACAAATCTTCAGTACTAAGGAGCACAGTTTTTCACCATCTCCTTGCATCTAAATATTTCAATAACAGCTGCTTCCAGCCAGTACACAATCATGCCAGGTTTCAAGGGGAAATTTCAGGAGAAAGATTTTGTAGCCATTCTTCCAGCTTGTGGCAACTACTGTAATGCCACTGGCTCCTTTCAAGCATTGGTGACTTAAACAACTGGACAGATTCATGAGCTTTCCAGTCTCCTCTGGTTATGAGCATTTTAACTTTCACAATGACCTTGAATAGTCAGGGAATTTCCATATGGAAATGATCAACTCATGTTTTTTCCCAATGCACTGTGTGAAAGAGCACAACTACTCATTCATGAGAACTACCGATCACTTCAAGCTTTTTGTGTGTGCAAGTGTACAATACAGATTTTGAAAACCATTTTATTTGCATCTCCTCAGTATGTGGCCAAATACATCATTCTTTCCTGAAAGGAGCCTCAAGAGCTGCATATTTTTTCATTCACTGTTATCATCATTAAATTGACATTGCTCAAAGCCCTGCTTGGTGTCATGCAAGTTCAAGAACCCTTGCTGAAAAAAACTGCAGTTGCATCTTCAATGAAGCACTGGGAGTGAGGTTACTAAGGCTACTGAAAGGGACAGTGTTACAGTATACTTTGAGAAAAGAGTTAGGAAAAACACACCCTGGAAGAGTTCATTGCTGTTATATCTGGTCAGTAAAAAGTAACAAAACAAGGATGTAGAGAAACATGTCATGTATGTTTTCAAGTAAACCAACTGATATAGGATGCAAAATTTGTGAAAGACATATTCTGCACTGAAACATGCAAACTGGAGTTTTGTCCCATGCTTAAATAAAGTTGTACTTTCTTAAAGTTTCTAGCCCAAGAGAGAGCGGATACAGAAAAGAATGTTTTCAATTAGTGGTCAATATTTTTGGAGAAGAAAAAAACAGTTAAATTTGGAAGAAAAATTTTAATATACCTGCATTTCTAAAACTGTTTCAGAGGGGAGACTGCTGTAAAATCTATCATAATCACCTATCCATCTTCTTTACTTTTTTGCAATATGTGTTTAAAGCTTTTATACGCAAAAAAAGTACAATATGGACACAAATTGCTATGGCTCAGTTGCTTTGTGGTAACTTCCCAAATGTGTGCTATTGCCCTTTTGCCTCATGTTAAAGGGAACAATATGGTGCTGTAGTAACAGCACTAGTTTCAGAGAAACAACCACCTATCTTTGGACAATAGATTCTTAGGTAAGATCTGCTGGATTCTTCTGCATAAAAACATGTCAAGAGAAAGACAAAGAGCAAACAAGGACAGGTGAAAGATTCAAATGACAGTCACATTGTTGAAATGGAGACACATACTGTTGGTTTCTTCACAGAGATAAAGAGCAGATACTCAAAGGGAGAAGGAGACATTGGAAGCTACAGGGCACAGCATAGTTACACTCCTCCATCATAAATAAAAAAAAGGCTATTACAGAGGAAGTTGTTCTGTTGTATGTTAGATTTTATATGAAGCAGCACTTCTAGGACAAGAAAGTCATTTTTCAGAAAAAAATCTTTAGAAAGTTTTATAACAAAAAAGAGAGAAGTGGTGAACAGACAAGAATAGATAATACTCTTAAACACAGCAGGTATAAAATATGTAGAAGAAAAAAAGAATCTTCCTCAGCTCTTCTCAGGGTAGTAAAAGGACTACACTGACTGGGAAGAAAAGGATCAGTAAACATTGACATGTTTTATTTTTCAAATAATAACTGAAATACATTTTGTTATAACATACATCAACTTAGAAATAATCATACTTAGATACAATATAGAGACAATTATCTGGGCTCTGCGACATGGAAATTGTCTCTGCTTCTGCTAAAAGATCTGGTATAAAACATATACTTACTCATCATCTTCCATGTTAACATTATTTAGCGGTTGCTTCCTGCCCAAAACAAAGTCAGACTTATCAAAATTGGCATCACATTCATTGCAAGGTTTTCATCAGATCCACTTTAAATGTTACAGAGTCCACACTTAACCCCAGTGTGGACCAGAACAGCTCCAGCAGAAGGATTGTTCTCTGCTGATTATATAACAAAAACTTGCCAAACCATGCCATTTCCTGATGGATTTCTCCTATCTTTTGGGAAGGTAACATGTTTACTAATACTCACAAAGAACCACTGTATGCCTTCACTGACATTGAGTTCTAACAAAGTTGAGACACCTATGCAGTCTCATTAGGAAAGGACAGAAGGAGGACATTAGGGTCCGATTCTCTAAACATGGGCAAAAATACAGAGAACTGATTAAGAAAATGCATGTTTTTCTAACTGGCTTCACAAGGGAGCTATACAATTTTTGATATCACTGTCCCCAAAACGCTAATCAGACACTCAAGATCATGTGACACTGAGCTGATTTCAATGGAACAAAGGTCTTCCAGCATAAATTCTATGGCTGCAATGAATATATATAAAACTAGTGAAAGTTTGAAAAGTACTTAGAATTTCTAGGATAGCAAGTGTTATACAAATGCAAAGGATTACTGTGCTAAAGCATATTCATCCTGAGAGAAGAGTGACACTTCAGGAGCTGTTCTGGGAGTTCAGGTGAATAATATACATTTCATAATTTACTATAAAGTAATTGTTTATCTTTAAAGAACAGTAACAAGAAAACAAAATGCTAAAAAATATAGAGAAAAAAGTACATGACTTATAGACTGGAGCAAAATATTGGAAACATGAACAGTCTCAAAGAAATCAATCAGCAACTGGAGGAGGCAACCAAATAGCAGGATTTGCTGAAGTAACACGTGCTGGTAATAGGGTACTAGAAATAGCATTTGAAAAAAGAAGTTACAGTAATTATATCAATCTCATGCACTCATGTATAGCTGCATCTGTTACAGGAATAAATAGCCCTCACTCAGTCCTTTGGAGAACCATGAGGTGGTTTGGCATGGGAACAACTAGTTTTAACCTCAGCAAAACTTCATGAGGAATCTGCCTCATTGTGACCTGGTTTTGAGGAGGGCACAATTTCCTGCCTCTGAACTTCCCCTGAGCTGGGATACCCCACACCTACCCAAGCAAGGGGCTTTTTTTTTTTTGCAAGCCCTCCCCTTCAGCTTCCAGTTCAGACTAACAGAAGCACTTCACCTCCCCAGGCGCAATTCCCTACAGAGGCAGGAGCTAACTCTGGGTCAGGAGCGCAGAGAGCTTGTCTCTCACCAAGGCAAGGTATTTGGTTTTGTGTTAGGAAACTGGTCTTGCTTAGCAGTAAGTAGAATTAAACTTCACAAGCTCTCTGATCTCTGACCAGCTAAGAAGTTACTTTGTTTTGTGAGAAGCAGCCTTTCCCAGCTATAGCTAAACAAAGAGGTATCCTCCAAAAACCCTTTCTCCTCACTGCAAGCACTGAAAATGGCTATGCCAACTGCCTATTCACCTGTTCACAGAGCAGATTTCAAAGTCCTTTTCTATGCGGAAGTCTTAAGGGGTGGGGAGCATTTGTTTACTTCAAAGATCTCCTCAAGGCCTGTGAAAATCATGCTCTAGAAGGGGTAAGTGAAATACCCTTTTCTCTGCCTCAGATCATCTTTATGAATAATCAACTTCTCTGTTTAGTCAGAGAAAAGGATTATTTCAGGCATTTCTAGCAGCGCTAGAGCAATGGACAAGCAGCTAGGGGCTCACCTAGGCATCACTGCTGCTCCACCAGTGTGCAGGCAGAGGTGAGGTCATGCTCTCACCATACCTGCAGGGCTTGGGGCAACCAACACCTCATTGCATCATTTAGCTTGGGGGGTGCTCATGGCTTTGGCTTGGCAAGTGCTTCATATCCCCAGGGATCACCCCATCCCATTGCACTTTCCTCCCAGAAGCCACAGCCCTGTTCAGACCTGTTCAGCCTCCCTGTTCTTGAGGGGACTGCTCCCATCTTCCCAGCTGGCCACAGGGACCACAAGTACCAAAACTCCCCACAATTGAAGCTGAGATAGCTCTTAGCAGGGTGCAAGTCCTGGGACTGAAGCACACCTACTTATAACCCCTTAAGGCCACTCTTGACCCCACTCCCCAGGTGCTTCAATAGTGACCTCAGACCTGCTGTCAGGCATGCCCAGGGCCCTCCAACTTGCCTGGCTCTGTTCAGTCCTACAGACAACTCAGGTACCAGTCTCCTCCCTAAGGTCTTGTTTCAAAGACCATTGCTGGTGTGCAAAGGGTTATTTCTCCTAAATAAAAGAAGTGCAGTTTTGTCCTTGTTACTGTGCCCTCATGTGTTCCCATGTAGAGCTACCTCCATCACCCTTGTGTGACTTCTCTGGTTTTAAACATCTGTAAGCATGTCATTGGTTCTAGATATCATGACAACCACCAGATCAGTCTTTCTGACTACAAACTAAATTTTGCCTTATGAGCTGCTGAGACAGATGCCACCCTCTGGGATGACGCAGATTACAGGGCTGCGGTGGCAGTGAAGCAGGGAGTCAAGTGTTGCCACCTGCAGGGATGCCACAGCCCCAGCCCCAGAGGAGACTCGTTGCACATTGATTCCTCCTTGAGACAACTGCAAAACCTCTTTCTGTTGTACTGTCTTCACAGTGAAACAAGTATGTCATTCACCCTCTGACATCCTATTGATATTGACAAGACTACAAAACCCATACTTGAGTGAATGAATGCCCAGAAAAATAAACAGATCTCCCAAAGTACTGTACAAGAGACCCAAACACTGCTGTAGCCCAAGGCCTGGATTTTTAATCTTTAGAAAATCCACAGTGCTTGGGAAGTCTAGTTGGAGTCTTATAACAAATACTGGATTCTATATCAAAATTATTAATATACTGCTATAACAAGTTTTGCAGATGCTATAAGGCACACAGTGCTTTAGATATTATGGACTAAGAGAGCAAGTTACTGTGCTACCTGGTAGCAGAGTTTATGCTGACTATATGAGAAGCGTGCATACAACCAGTCTGAAAAACAGTGGTTACTTTCCCACGCTCTAGCACCCAGCACATTGTCATTGTAAGGCTAAACCCTAAGGATTTTCATTGAATATTTATTCTGTAAGAGTGCCTGACATTCACCAGTGAATGCTGGCTCCTGTGGTTATTAATATAATATAGTGATGAGATTCTTGCATTAGGAAAGGAGGTGGCAGACAGAGGTGGAAGTTGGAAATCCTCTCTAGGCTCAATTCAAGACACAGTTTTCCATCTGGGATCATTTTTTTTAACATTTCTTCTCCCTCCATTTTCCCATTAAAAGGAACTGGGAATGAACAAGAAATTTGTTTAATCATCTTCTGTGAGATCAGCTGAATTCTAATGCTGTTTGATTACAGCTAGTCACAAAAATGTCAAGTGCATTTCCATTTAGAGTGCTTGCTTAAACAGCCGTGCAAATGGGGACCACCCAAAAATCAGCATCTATCATGAGAGATTTGAGCTTCCTTATGGAGTATACTTGTTTCAATCGACTCTCTTGCTCTTTAAAATAATGCATTTTCACAGTACATCATTTACCTAAATGAGCATGATACATCACTGCTGCAGATTTACTCATGAGGCCCATTAGTAAAGGCCAGGGTTTCTCAGCAGCTTTTCTCATTGTGAAGGTGTTATCTTACTATCTAAATTTGTAATGAATATGATGCTCTTAGCCTGTGCCTATCCCACTGTTCCAGCTCCCCTTTTTAATTTGGATGGAAGTTTTCAGCGCACAGGCTGTGGCATCATGTTAGAGAATAAATAATGTATTATTCCTTTCCCTAAGAAAGTAGCTATTCATCTCAACTGCCGCAAAAATGCTTAAAGTTAAATGATTACTCTTGCCATATGGGATTCACCTCTAATAAAGCATCTCTGCCCTGAGTTTTGAGCTTATCACATAATTCCTAGTATTACACTGCTGCATGATGCAGTGTCAGTATTAGACAAGAAATACTAATATTCAGACAGTCTCTGATTTTACACATGACATTTTCCCACTTTCATTTTCTTCCCAAAATTAGTAGAGTTGAGCAGAAAACTGGACTGGAGACTACAAGAAGACATACAAGTTAAAAAACTAAAATCTCAGTTTGATTAAATGTTATCTATAAAAATGCCTTGGGGTATCATTTTTACTTTTTTCCAGAAAAAAAAACCATCCTGAGATTTATTATGAAATTCTGATGAAAACAAAAATGTTTCAGTTAAAAATCTAGGGAATGTAGTACTTTGTAGAGGGACAGGGTATTTTCTGACAGAGTCAGAAGTGTAACACAGTAGATATTTATTATCTGATTAGGACTAGGAATTTCAAAGTCCTTGTGGGAATCAAAAAATCATATAGATATTCACTGAAAACTGGACACCTGGTACCCTGATTGTTTAAATTGAATTACTGAAGGTTAAGTATACTCACTTTGAATTGATCAGGTAAATGAATTGTCTCCCACAACAAAAGATATTGTAGAGGACACAAAATTATTAGCTTTCATAATCTTCTTTAATTATTAGTTTTTGTGGTTTCTTTCCTCTTTCAGTTTGGGTTTATGTATTATTGAGAAGGGTATATAAGAAATTATCCATACTTTGGAGGCTTAGAATATCTTTCTAAGCAAAGATTCACTAAATTTAGTTGGTGTAGAATTGCACGATGAGCTGTACTGGCAGCTGAAAACTATTTTATGAATGGTATTTCTCATAATGGTACTTCCACTTCCTCTTCTGGTCAGAATTAGGAAGTGCACAGATATTTTCCCATCCTTTCAAGTTTAACAAAGCATTTTCATATCTTCAAACATTTCAACAGGCCTGAGCTGTGTTCATTCACCACATGTCCCAGCTCTTCAGCACATTTATTCAAACTAATTGTTGTTAGTACATGGAGTATATATCAGCTTTTGCATTTTCACAGCATCTCTATTCCTGCACATGATAACAACCCCCCAAGCAACTTACTGTGCAAATACAAAACTGGGAGACATTTGGAAAGATCATTTTGCTATTCATTAGATTAATTATAAAAAGCTGCATCTCAACCCTAAGCTGCACAGTCTTAGGTTCCTTTAAGGGCCTGTCTCCTATTAAGGCCTCATACATTTTTAGCAGGTTTAGCAGGTTTAAATGTGGTTACTGTATTTATTACTGAGAGATAGTAAAACAATGGCAGTGTAGAACTGTTTCTTTAGAAGCAAGTTTTCTTGAGAGTGAATGGCAAACATACCAAGAGACCTCTTACAGTTATACAACATTGCTACAATAGGAGTAATAAAGCAGTAAATTCTCTTTTGTACATTAAATCCACAGAATCAATTAAAATGGAGAATTCAGAATAAGATTTGCCAAATACTTTAAATAAAAGTCCCAAAGCCTAAGATTTACCTAGTTAATTGGACACACTCTTTCTAGGTCTAGATAAGATTCTCTAGCCTTACGCTCACAATTCCCTGTAGTCTGCTAAAGTTTCAGATCCAGCCTTGTCTGATGGAGTACAAATTAATAACAGTGTCTTGAAGACACAAGAGGTTTGACCAACTTTGCAAAAGGCCTGACTAATAAATGGAAGGTGCACTAGGTCAGTCAGACCTGCAAACCACATTACCATGCACACCTGCAGGCTATATTAGACCCAGGAGAGGAGTAACCAGATAATTAGGTAGACTGACATTCTACTGCAGGTTGAAGTAATTAGGGATCAGGCAAAATAGGAGAATGACTTTCTAAAGCTTACATTGTTGCATGTATTGCCTAGGGCTTAAGGAGAAGAATAGCATAAAGGGGAAAATGTTATACCCTGTGATACAGGCAAGATTATCAGATGCAGTCAGGACCAGTATGTTAACATTTCAATTCAGTTCTGAAATTCTTGAAATTTGTAAAAGCCAGAGTTGTCCTGGATTGAACTTGAATACAATAGGGTGAAAAAAGTATCACAAACACCACCAAAATAAGTCTTTAATGCATTTTCATATATTGATTATACAGTATTGGTGTATGGTAGGTCCCTGAGCTGTGAGAACACAACTGGCAACAGCCTTTACTTAGCTTGTTTCACAAGTCAGTTTACATGCTTTATCTACACAGAAGGTGGCAAATAGGACAAAATCCCAATTTGATCTTTATTGTTATGCTTCCTAGCCCTTTTCCATAATGTTTTATAACTGTATGTCTACCACAAGTGGTAAGGGTAATTCCGATCTGCTCAGGCTAACCATGCTGTGATCAGTACCAGCAAGGAGAGACAGAGACACTGAGACTCTCTCCAACTAGATTAATATCTGGAAAGCCATGTTATTCAAGGGATTATTGATTATGAAGATATCAGTAACATTTCATGCTCCAGTCAGTCATGGGCTGAATCATAGCACATAGGCACCAAATCTGAAACTTTTCTGTTTAACTTTAATTGAACATTCAGTAGTAAAAAAAAAGAAGAAGAAATGCCAGAAAATGGAAAAAATCAATCTGTATAAAAGATAATTAGTTGTTTAGGAAGAACTGCCACTCCATAGAGATAATGGTTGCCTAGCAGCATTTCACTTACCTCCTCATAGAACTCCCTTTGTGAAACTGGGAAAAAACATAGTTGTCCCAAAATATGGTATATTGTTATAAAACCACTCTCTTCATTAGATAGGCTGAAGTATACATAAAAAAATTTCTCCTGGTTAAGTTACTGCTGAGAATTTAACAGACTGAGTATGGATGGATAGATATGGAGGTTTTGTCCTCTTAGAAGTTTTCTTTTCTTTGTCTTACCTTAAAATCCTTAGGGACAAGCTTCTGTCCTGTCCTCCCGACCAAAACACCGCATCAGACTGTATCACAAGTCCCCTAGAGAAGCAGCACATTTCCTGTAATTTTCCATGCTTTCAGCTGCAGGAAGAGGATGACATACCAGGTTCATGAGAAAGACACCTGCCTGGAAACAGAAAACGAGAGCACAACCTGTGGTCATGTGATCAGTTGATTAGTTAGCCTCCGATTGTAATGCAAAGATCTGTAATACGAGCTATCTGTCTTTCACAAGGCCTTCCTATACTAAACACTTTCACTGAGGGCCCCCAAACCTGACAACTAATAGAGACTTATCTCAAGGCAGTCTGCAGATAAGAAGAAAAGACTTGGATTAAAGAAGCACTTCCCAGGATGGTTGCTGAGTGGTTTTAGGAAATCCAACAAGGCACTGAAACCATTACTCACCTAAGACAAAAATCAGCCTAGCTGACAATTATTTTCAAGAATCAAAGCTTACTGCCCAAGATATGCCCACTCCTCTTCTGCATCAGTCATCCTCTCTCATGCACTTTTCTCATCCTCATGAATCCTCTCATGCACTCGAGACATTATACTCTGCAATAACATGAGGAATCCCTCTGTGGTGGTATGCATTAAGTAATCACACTTTCAAATATGTATCTTTGATAGCACGACTTTACTGTTCATGAGATCCTACACTTAAAGCACAATAATTACAAGGAATAAGAACAGAACTTCGCTTTTTTTTATTTGTAAGGGCTTTTTCAAAATGGCTTTGTATGAATAGATCATTCATACATCTGTTCAATGCTGTATGGTTTTCCCTGAAGTAAATGCAGGGCCTTAAAATGTATTAGATCAGATGTAGAAAAGCAAAGTACCTTTTATTCTCCAAATGAAGGATCATAATTTACACTAGCTGAGAGTTCCACTCATTAATCCTGTAAAGTTCATTAAGCTCTTGTGAGATAAGAAGAGGTATTACACAAATTTGATAGGAAAAGAAATGAGTATTATACCATTTTATGTCATTTAGTTATCATTAATACAGGCTGTGAGAAATGCTGGATTACTTTCTGAATATAAATGAAACTCAGATCTGGCAAGATAACATCATCACATGCAACATGCCATTTATGTCATATGCCATACTGCACTATATCTCACCACTGAGTTAGACAGCACAATTAGCAACACCGTCCTCAGTACACTGAGGGGATATCTGTGGGCAGGTCCTCACCAGCAATGTCCATGGACCAGGCTTCTGTGGTCAGTGACAGCCTTGGAAAAAAACTTAAAATCCCTACAACACTATTGGGATGGTATTTGTGTATTGGTACTGCAAGGGCTGTCTTTTGTATGTGTGCATGCACATACAGGTGTGCACCGGCCTCCTGAATGACTTCTGTGAGCTTGCCTTACTAAGAGGTAGCATAGGCTAGACTCTGATAGTGGTTCCACAAGCAAGAATGCAGCTGCATACATTTTCTTAAGCAGAAAACTTGTTTTCTGTTGTTTCCAGAACAGTGGGTTATGCCTCCAGAAAGCAATGAAGAAGCTATAGCTTCCTGCAGCTGATGTCATTGCTAGTTATGCTCTCTAATAAGAAAGATGTCAAGACTTAGGCTCGTGCTTCATTCAGCTGCAATATTGATGACAGCAGTAATGACTGACATCAGGGACTTGTGAATAAGTAGGGTGGAAATGCCGTAAAAAGGAAAAATTTCAAGGTGGCAATAACAGTGGTCACTGATAAATCTGCTTGGTAAGGAATGTGATGCATGTTAAGGAGACCAGGAGACTGCCATGTTCATGTGCCTTCATTCTCCTGTAAAGACGACAAACCCAGGACTAGGGGTGGCTGGCCCTGCTTCTGCTGTTAAGGGGCAATAAACCATGGTGAGCAAAAAGAAAGGATGTGGTGGGATGATTAAAGTAGAGGGTCACTGAAACAGTGGCCAACCATGTCAGTCTTTAAGTAGTATGGTGGATTTCTGATTCACAGCACACACTGTCAGTAAAAGCATTTCTTCAGAGTAGACAAGAAAGATGTGCCAGCAGTGCCCTGATACCATTACTGCATGAGGCACACTCAAAGTACAGGCAGGAAGGGCAATCAGTGCAAGGCTGGCTGGGAGGCTTGCCAGGCTGGTAAGTGACAGAAGATTGCTAATTTTATCTCTACAGCTACAATTGAGTATTTCAGGCCCTAATGCATAAGCTGACGACGAGTAAGTGATTGAGGATATCTTGAGACCGGAGGTAGAGGAAAAAAAGGATGAAGAAAATGAGAGCCACCCAGATGTACTACATGGGGTGAATTCAGCTCAGCATAAAAACTGACCAGGTGAAATTATTCAACATTTCAAAAGGCTGGAGGTACAGTGCAAAATCAAGACCAGCGTGATCTGGTTTCCTCTTTGGCAGCTTGAGAAGAAAAGGCCAGTCAAACAAAGTAAAAATATTCAGAGACCCCAAAGCAATCTTCTTTGTGTAGCAGACTAGTTATTTCATGTGTTATGGGCATGTTCTTTAGCACTGGCTGTAACCTGGGATTAATTCAATTTTGCACTGTTCAGCTTCTCCACCCAGCACCTAGTTTGCACTGCATAACCCACCTTTACTGTAAGAAGTTGTTGAGATGTTGCTATTGCAGTAATAAGTAGGCAAGAAAGAATGTCTTGCTTGCAAGAGTAACTCAAGAGAAAACTTCTGACATGAAAAAATCTTAAACAATAAGGACAAAGAAAAGTCAGAAGGTAGCAGCTCAACACTTGAGACAATCAGCCCTCACATTTCCCATACTGTCAACTTATTAATATGAGCTGTGGATCAGGATCAATTATGTTTAAAAGTATGGAAATTTTTATGGAATGAAAAATATCATCCGCACTCCACATTTTCACACTTGGCTACATCTTATATAGGAAAAAAGATACTTCTATATTTTTAGTTTACTTGTGAAGCCTGTAAATAATAAAACAGGTCTACCCTTTTATAACACCTATGTATCCCCAGGAACCAACATAAAATTTACACATAGGGATTCAGTTAAAAAAAAAAAAAGATGATTGCAAAATCTTGCAGTTCCTAAAGAACAGCCAATCACTAACATTAGGCTTCAGGGTATTCTGTGGTTTTCACCAAATATTATTGTAACATGCTCTACCAAATTCATGTGTTCAGGATACCATAAACTCAAGCAAATATAAATATTGTGTGACCTTTTATTTCCAGGGAACAAACGACAGTGATTCAGCCAAAGTCTGCCTGTAAGTCACATAATTATATACTATATTTGTAAGGAAACTAGTCCATAAATCTTTGAATATAGCACTTTAAGCAAGTTTCAAGGAATGAACAGCTGGATAGAATTATAATGATACATAATGTGGGAGCATAAAAATTGAATCCTTCCCCTTGCCTAGTAAATTTCCTCAATTTTATATTTATGTTCGCTTCTATAATTTTTATGATATATATAATTTATTTAGGAACTAAGTTTGTTTCTTCTTAACTATACATCTATACAGAGAACAACATCTATGAGCATGGTAAATCCAGACAGGTCTCAATTGATTTGAAGATACAAAAAGACAGTGACTTTCTTAAGCACTTTATTAAAAGCAAAAGGAGCACTTTAGGGTGTATGGTCTCAAACTCTGGTGTTTCACAGAGTTTAAGGTCATGCAGGCCTAATGGTTTTCCTTTAGTAGTAACCTTGGAGGCCCAGTGGGGCTGGAGAATTTGTCCACCAGACCAGCTCTTACTGCAGTTGCCCAAGCATGACTGAACCATATTTCACAGAAGGCATTTGGGCAAGATTCAAGTCAGTCAAATTTAGCTAACTGGAGAGGCACGTCTGGGGCATGACAAATCTCATTCAAGAATAGTGCAATTGATGAATCACTGACTATAAAATCAGTCTAGGTGTTTAAGTCAAGTGAGGTTGTTTATGGTTTAGATGTGTAAAGGTATATGAGACATATCACACCTTCAGTCCTCACTTGAATGATCAGGGGCAGAAAATGCTTCATTTATGCAGTCGGCATACTGTCCCTCTCACTGTGACAGACAGTTGCTACCTTTCAGCCAGCCTGTGATTTCCAGCTTATTACAACTTTTCTCTTGAAAATGGAAGATCTCTTTAACACCAATAATTTTCACAGTGAAAATGCCTTTACATCCATCAATCATATTATCACTCCTACTCAGTCTTTCACTCAATTTAAATCTTGATTTCATATTTACATGTGCAGATGAAGTTTCCTTAGAAAACACACATCAACTACAGAATAATGCCCTTGGAAGTGTAGTCATCCCACTGAAAAGTTGGCACCTGCTCTTCTTTCTTCCAATGTTTGCTAATGTTTATTAATTACAGGAGGGTTTGCTCACCTTCTGCTTTGAAACCATAACAAAACCACATTTTAGATGTCAAACTGTATTTATATCTTTAAGTTTAAATTGGTACAGTAAATATTTTTTCAAGTTTGCTGATCTAGGAATGAAAAAAATTAGCTTTTGCCAGCATATGTCCTTTTACCCTCTGTAATTACACTAGAGTGAAACAGTCATACTTCATGCTTAGATCTTAATGATGTTGTGTTGGACATTATACACACTTTATACTAGGGAAAACAAAGTGAATAGAGACATACTCTTCCCATAGTAATAACAAATATAAAACTGGCTATGGCAGGTGCCTTCCTAGCACAAGTTTAATATAGAAGGATAAGACAGTGAATATAGAGCACAGCCTCAGAAAATAATGAAAATCTCCACCTAGAACACCGGTGGCTCTATCTTTTAAAATTTTTATTTCAATTTTTTTTTAAAAACAATCTTAACAAATAAATGAATTGATGATTTCATCATTCTTGAGGATTCCGGATCAAAACTGATTATCCTGAATGGAAAGGAATCCATGGAGTATTGTGTCCAGTTTTGGAATCCTCAACATAAGAAGGATATGGAACTGTTGGAATGGGTCCAGAGGAGGGCTACAGAGATGAGCAGCCTGGAGCACCTCCTATACCAGGACAGGCTGAGAGAGTTCAGTTTGCTCAGCTTGGAGAAGAGAAGGATCCAAGAAGACCTTAAAGTCATGTTCCAGTACCTAAAGGGGCTGCAAGAAAGCTGAGGAGGGACTTTTTACAAAGGAATGGAGTGATAGGGCAAGGGGGAACGGCTTTACATTGGAGAGGGGAAGATTTAGATTACAGATAAGGAGGAAATTCTTCATGAGGGTTACCCAGGGATTCTGTGACTGCCCCATCCCTGGAGATGTTCAAGGCCAGACTGGATTGGGTCTTGAGCAACCTGATCCAGTGGGAGGTGTCCCTGCCCATGGCAGGGGAGTTGGAATTAAATGAACTTTAAGGTCACTTCCAACTCAAAACATTCTATGATTCTATGATTTCAGAAAACTTTGTATTAGGTAATAAAATAAGAAAGACTAAAACATCCAAGACTATCTGCCTATCATAACTTCAATCCAACTATGAAAAGGAGTTGCCAAAAAATATTCTGACAAGGCTTATTTCCTGAGAAAAATTGTCAGAATTAAAAGATTTGGCTTACTTAGACAAATTATAAAATCTCTATAGACTTTTATGCCTGAACTAAGAGCAACATTGAAACTTTTTTGAAGTCACTTTTCATTACTAATTGTACCACATAAAAATATCTTTTTAAAAGATTAGTGATTTTTATGGTTTTATCTTGCTGCAAAGGGATCTCAAATCACTGTCTAAAATACAAAAAAAATCTGCCATCCAGGTTTAGACATTCACAACAAATGTCTATCTCTATATTGAACCAAATTATTTAAATGACTGATATGATCAACCCAATCAAACCAGTCCAAATTTGGATTTAACAGTTAATTTCTTTTCTTCTATATGAGAAAACAAACATTATTTGTGGCAGCTTGAGTATATGAAAAATATGAAAAACTTTGAATCTTTTCATTTGGAAAATATACCAGTATAGCATTAGTTAATTAATAACCACAAATTAACTTTTTTCTAAACTCTTAGTAGAAATTAACTCTGAAAAGGAAAGTATTTTTGAGATAACTGGGGAAGAGAATTTTACTTCAGTTTTAAGACAAGATAATGATATTTAGTTCATTCTTCATTCTGTTTCTGCATAAAAGAAGCAATCTGCAGTTCTGTAAAGTATTAAAGAGTTTTTCAGAAAGAAAGAAAGAGGTAAATTATCTTCATGCAGTTGTTTAGATCCAGGCTATGCATGTATATCTGCATCTTATCCTGAGATATCACAATTCCATGAAATGGGATTGATATTTCTTCTTAATCAGACAGACACATCTCTAACTCCAGGCAGTTATCCTCTCATCCGCTGATTTTCTCAGTGTTTTTGCAACTCAGAGAAGGTTTTAAATAACAACACTCAGTGATTCAGTGAGACTTGTTCTAAAGATTCATTGGCAAGGAAGGCTCTTAACCAAATGAGACTGTTTTGAATGGGAAAACAAGTATCTCATAATCTTGAATCCTTTGAATTGAGATTGGTGAAAGTGAAATACAAGATGTTGAGTTGAGGTCATGACACACAATAGGAAAAATAAAACTGTGGAATACATTGCAAAATATCCTGCAAAGTGTCACCTATCTATCTGTATCTTGTTGAGTTGATGATACACCTTATCAAAGAGAATTGTTCTTTTGTACTTGTCAGAATACTTCTTGCTGAGCTCTGCTCTTCAAGAGGACTGTCTGATGACTGCTCAGTTGTAGCTATTCAAGCCATAGGTTTCACGGGCCAGCTGGTAATTCCTTCTCACATTTGGTTCCAAAAAATACTTAGAATAGAATTTTCAGAGTGATTCAGAAACACATGAGAAATAAAATAGGCTAAGTAAGTTATAATAGCTGTATAATTATTTACACTAGTTTCTGTTTCATCTTGAGTCATCACAGTCTTACCATTCAGCTCTTCTGCCCAATAAATCTGGCCACAGTTATTCCTAATGGTTGAGAGTTAAATACGTACAATTCAGGAAGTGAACTACTAGTTACAATTGCTCTTGATCAAAACCAGAGCTTTGGTAACCTCTCAACTACAGTTATTTAGTTAGGGAAAACAGCTGACAGTTAGATGTGCATGTCTAAAATCAGTAATCTTTTCCTTCTATTAATTTCATAGAATCATAGAATCACCAGATTGGAAGAGACTCATCAGATCATCGAGTCCAACCATTCCTATCAAACACTAAACCAGTCCCATTCAAAGGAGACTACTTGAAGACTAAGAATGCTGCCTGTTTAAGTAAATTCGCCTTAGTTCAGGAAACCCTATTCTTTGAACTAAAAGTGTTTTGAAATTCAGATCGGAGATACTTCCTGAGAGAAACTCTATAAAGCTTCTTTTTATGATTATTTTTGTTTTGAAAAAGTGTTTTCAAGTACTTTCAACAAACTATTAGTGGGAAAAGATACAAGAAAGGGAATAAACTGGAACAGGTGGAAGAGTCTCTACAGCAATAACACTTGTTTAGACTGGCAGCAGATAATTTAGTTGAGGCACATTTGCAAGATTTGTTTAGATGAGCAGAAAAAACAGTCAGATAAGCTGGCTGGAGCATATTCACAGGCCTGCATTGAAACTAAATGCAAAAAGCCAGTTCCACAGGGTGCAATGAACCTTGACTCCAAAACATAGAACAAAGAGAAAATATGACTTATTGTAGCATTTATGTTACAGAGACTAGTATATAAAAAAGCAGTTATATAAAATACTTTTTGATTCTCTTGTAGTTCATCCTTTTCTCTCTTCCATCATTGAAAAAGAACAAAGTGGTATCATTGACTTACAAGTTCCAGGTTTCCAGTAGCACAGCATCAGCTGTAAAACATGCTTTATTGTCTGATTCTGTTTACATACACACTCAAGTTGGTCAGAGCATCTTTTTTCACATTCAGTAGAGTAAACCAGAAGAAAAGAAAACAAGGAAAAGCAGTGGCTGGCAAGTAATTGTCAGTTCATATGCATTTTTAATGGATATGCTGGATGGCCTCTAAAAATAAGATAATAGCCCAGAAAGAGGAATTATGTATGAATGGAATTCTGTGATGTCTATTTCTCAGAAACTATATATACACCTTTTTGTAACTGGCATGTATGTGTGTAATAAGTATCTGAAGGCAAGATAATTTCCTTTCTTATAACAGAACAGGTGCAACACAGGGCTACAATATAAATCATTACACAAAATGACGTATCCTCTCTGATATACATGCACAGAAAAGCAGGTGTATATCTATACCATGTATTTTCCAGTCATGGAGCCTTCCAAATCTTTAGGACTTCTACAACTGATGCAGAATAGCTCAGCAGTACTGAAAGTGATTTTTTCCCTTTGACAAACCACATAGCTATTCTCATTCACCACTGAGTGGAAGATCCACCTATATCCTTTCTCACCAACATGAAACATTATCTGTTGAGACATGCAACATACCAGGCTAAAAGATAACACTAATCAACAGTGATTTCAATAAACAAAGTCACTGTGTCCACACTGGGGCAAAATTACTTCCATGTTAAAATCATGGAAATTTTTGAATATGCTTGACAGATGTAGGTGTTATTCTCAGTCTAAGAAATGAATAGCAGATCTCTCTCTTTTTAAAATCTCCTGCCTTTACACGTGCACTCAATAGTTTCATCTTTGCCTTTTAGACAGTGTTCTTTCCACAAAGTATTTTTGTATGGGAGAATTGGTATTATTTCTCATGATTAAAGAAACACAGAACCTAAATAATACACATAATATGAATCAGCTCCTTTGAATTTTGCTTTTATCTTCCAATATTAGTACTACTCAATATAAAACCCTCAGGAATACAAGTTAACAGAGCTATGTCTAACTAAAATCTCTACCAAACAAAATTCTGGCCAGGCTCCAGTTATTGCCCAAATTCATCTACGACTTACATTTATTTTATGTATTTTATCTTGGATAGAAGACAAAATAATGATTGTTAAAAACATTCCAGAAGCTAGTATTAATCTTATGGAAAGTTATCCTTTAGAAAGTAGTTCTAAAATTGCAAATAGCAGACAAAGGCCTAAAGAAAATCTAAATGTAATCACTCCCTTAAATCTCAAGTTTTCCTTTATTCCCTATCTCACGGTATAAAAGTATTGGCTTATCCATCCTGGTCCTGCCTCCTCTTTCCTCACCTTGACTCAAGTGTTGTCAGTCCATGCGGTTAAAAAATGTTAATAGCCAATGAGACCAGAGGGTTTTTTAGAAGAGCATTTGCACATAGTGTTTGTGAAAAGACAGAGAGACACACTACATGCACATACACACATGTATATAAAGTTAAGAGAGTTATTACCAGAAGCTGCTGCAGGCAGAAAATAGTTCAAGAGTTTTGCAGGTCCAATTTACTCTGAAAAACCATTATGCAGGAAGATTTTCAAGGAAAACACCAAGCTAGGTCAGATGAGGCTCTATTCAGTCTTCAAAATCACAGCCCATTTGGCCTTTTTTTCTTGAAAATTAAGTGTGTGCAGGCGAGTACCTGCATATCTACCAACAC
>WAAB01003413.1:0-14795 GCA_013389865.1 Piaya cayana | reverse complement strand
GTATCCTCTCTGATATACATGCACAGAAAAGCAGGTGTATATCTATACCATGTATTTTCCAGTCATGGAGCCTTCCAAATCTTTAGGACTTCTACAACTGATGCAGAATAACTCAGCAGTACTGAAAGTGATTTTTTTCCTTTGACAAACCACATAGCTATTCTCATTCACCACTGAGTGGAAGATCCACCTATATCCTTTCTCACCAACATGAAACATTATCTATTGAGACATGCAACATACCAGGCTAAAAGATAACACTAATCAACAGTGATTTCAATAAACAAAGTCACTGTGTCCACACTGGGGCAAAATTACTTCCATGTTAAAATCATGGAAATTTTTGAATATGCTTGACAGATGTAGGTGTTATTCTCAGTCTAAGAAATGAATAGCAGATCTCTCTCTTTTTAAAATCTCCTGCCTTTACACGTGCACTCAATAGTTTCATCTTTGCCTTTTAGACAGTGTTCTTTCCACAAAGTATTTTTGTATGGGAGAATTGGTATTATTTCTCATGATTAAAGAAACACAGAACCTAAATAATACACATAATATGAATCACCTCCTTTGAATTTTACTTTTATCTTCCAATATTAGTACTATTCAATATAAAACCCTCAGGAATAAAAGTGAACAGAGCTATGTCTAACTAAAATCTCTACCAAACAAAATTCTGGCCAGGTTCCAGTTATTGCCCAAATTCATCTATAACTTACATTTATTTTATGTATTTTATCTAGGATAGAAGACCAAATAATGATTGTTAAAAACATTCCAGAAGCTAGTATTAATCTTATGGAAAGTTATCCTTCTATGAATAGTTCTAAAATTGCAAATAGCAAAGGCCTNGTACTCTGAAAAACCATTATGCAGGAAGATTTTCAAGGAAAACACCAAGCTAGGTCAGATGAGGCTCTATTCAGTCTTCAAAATCACAGCCCATTTGGCTTTTTTTTCTTGAAAATTAAGTGTATGCAAGTGAGTACCTGCATATCTACCAACACCTTTGTCCTGCCTTCATTACCTGAATAGACACCAGACCTCTGAAAAATATACTGACAGAATTACCTCCTTTTTCAACCTATCTGACCTTGTCACTGGCCACCATGCTTGGCTCCTTGGCTGCTTCTTGTCCAGCTTACCAACTTAAAGTCTTTGTCATCACAGCCTCTACCCTTTACCTCCATTTCAATATTCATATCCCAAGTCATCTAACACCCATAAAAGTACTGGTATTCACATTCTTAACTTTTTTAGTTATTTACTACTTAATAAATATTTGACAAGCAACACAAAGGCTTTCTAAAGGGTTCATTCCCACTGACTTCCCAGTGAAAGGCAGCACAGAATCAGCTTTATGAGGGGAATCAATGGTGAAAGCACATTGGAATACCTACAACTGGTATTTAGAGTATTTCCTTTGGCACTTCTGATTTTTAATGCGTAAAAAAAGTCATGTATGTCATTAGGAAAATCCAAAAAGGCATTTTCTTCCACTTTTTTTGGTCATTTTAGATGCCCCAATACCTTTGACTGCCACTAATTCTGTTTTATCATTTAATATTTACTTTTCATTTGTTCAAATACATATTTCTTGTACCATCAAGTTTTTTGTTTTGCATCACAGAGGGCTGGTTTTCTTCTCTTTCCCCTGTAACTTTAATTCTGTTTGATATTGGCCTATTCTGGGCAATTCTTTCATTGTCTCCCTGAGCAGACATAGAAGCACAATCTTTTACTGTTCTGTTTAGTAACGACATTTGCTGCTTAGGTTAGTATCTGGTAATATTATCAAAAGGTTTGTGCTGGATAACATCCATCTGGATCATTGATACACCTGTGGTAAGCTATTGCACAGTTCCTGCTGCCTAAGCTGGCCTAAGTACCTCTGAAAGGCACTGGTAAGTGGGGAAGAATATCTATTTATACAAGGGAAAGGAGCAACCTATTACAACAGCAAAAACTTTCTGTGAACATACATGGCAGTTGGTGGAATCTTTAGCACATATCTAGAGTCCTGAGGTCTCCTTCCTAGGAAAAAAATGCATCACAGCAGTTACTATTATTGAGCCCTGACTAAAAGCTCCAATAAATTGCCTTTTCATGTTCTTATTTAGTGTGACATTGATGACTACTGCTTGATTATATATGTAAATAAAGTAGTGGCTATCACCTTTCGATGATGATGTTGCTCTGAGTTAACAACGAATTGGGACATGGGGAAGATGTGGGACATGTCAACGTTAATGAAGATTTATTCAGTAGCGACATTTGATCAAATCTACTTGGAGAACTCTTAGGTTTCATTAGTTAAAGACATAAAGCGGTCTGTCTGATTAAAAGGAGAAAAAGCAGTGGGGAGCTTACATAAATTACTACAGCTCAATTAGGTGCAGACAGTTTAGTGAGTGTTTATTACCAGTAGAAAGGAAGATTTTCCAATTAGATTAAAAGGTTTTGAAAACAACTCTTAGAGCACACAGTGATTTAGACTCATTGCTGGAATAATACATTGTGAGAAGCTGTACTGATTAAAAGGAAGCTGGTAAGTTATCTGCATTGCTCCAGTGTTTATCAATGGAACCCCTGCTCCATAGGTACAATTTACCTCACAAGATCAATGTCTGGACTTGGCTAATTTTCTCCTTGCCCTGAAGATTTATACGGAAGTAAAGGGCATCTATATCAAAGATGAAAATACCAATGAGATTTATTTGGGATAAGCATCAAGGGAGTTAGGTGGTATCAATCACCAGAAGTGTATCCTGGCCATGCTGTGCCCTTCAGGATGGCATCTCTGCTGCAAAGCTGGATTTGAAGAAAAGACATTTTAATCAGAAAAGAACTCTATTCCAGTGAGGTTTCACAAGCTCGTTGTGAAAACTGAAAAGGCATTAGAACTATAGTAGAAGTATATTGAGTGCACAGGCACTGGTCAGCCAGTGTTTCTGACAACTGATTGAAGGTACTTGGTGTACAGTGCAAGCCTGTGATTCATGAATCCTTCTGTCCAACAGTGCAGAATGTGACTTCCAGCAGTGTTGAGCTAGCTGGAGTCTGGGTCTGCTTTGCCAAAGGATTTTTGGATATGGGGTATGAAAGGTAGGGGGTCATTGTCCATGACTCTAAGTGACTGATTGTTTCCCATGCAGAATGGCATGGGGAAGATAGGAGAAGAGGAGCAAAGGAAAAGAAAATGAATTATATTTAAATTCCTTATACCCCTGCTGTGCCCTTAAGATCACATGGAGACCTGCAGCTATTTCTAATTTCTCTCCCTCTCTCTCTCTCTCTCAGAATTGTTTATTGTGAAGACTGGAAGAACTGAGATCAACAAATGCAGAAATAAATAAACCTATTCTGATTTTATGTTTAGTTTAATAATGACCTCCACAGTTCCACGGAAATATTTCTTTTACCTCATGAGTAAGAAAAATACTTGAATACAAATGTTACAATATTGAACTCTCATCATTTCTTTTCCCTGCCACACTTGCACATGCAGCATTTTCTCCACTGTTAATGCAGGTCCCCAAAGTCTAAGTTTAAGTCAACACTATCGGAGATGCTGACACTGTTCTGATTACAGCAGTGAAAGCAGAATTGCAGCTTTTCTTTTGGGTCTAATGATCAGTCATTCAGGCTCCAGAAAAGCATGTGTGCATAGAGGTAATAGTGAGGAGGAAGTATAGCATAGCTTCTTCCACAGAAAAAGAAAACCTAGGTATGCAGGGGTTATTGTCCACCATTACACTACCTACAGAAATGTCCCAGTTTGTGGTACATATTCTCCAAACACACAGAAAAGTGTATTTTCTCCCAAAAGGCTTCCTCACATTTACAGACAGGATGGGCAGTTATTCTGCATGAACATTTTGACATATACAAAAACATTATCTAAAGGCACGTGCGTGAGCACAGACAGGATTAAAATATAGTTCATTGAAGCCACAACAATGTGGTACTTACTCATCTGAATAATCCCATTCTTTTACATTCATGTGCTCACTGCATGTTTCTAAATTACACATTTGAGCTCTAAAAGTCTTTAGTTCTTACTTCATAATGAGCAGAGTTCACATGGTCCATATTCACAGTGCTTTGTCATATACAGTTAAGCCACAAAGCTTTCCCTGGGGTTTCTTCTCTAAATTTCATGAGACATGACCCTAACCATAACCACGCTTCACCAAAAAATGAGCAACCATTATTCAGCAAAATAAGGTACGTTTAATCCACTCCAGGCAGCCAAGATAGTACCTTTTTACCTTATTGAATGAATAAACCACTGATATTCTTTGTAATGCAAACATCATGTTGGCTAGCAAAACTAGGCTTTTGGCTTGTTTTCTTTATAACTGGAAGATCTTGTCATTTAAGGAAACCATAAACATTTGTTACAAGCAATTTAACTGTGAATGACTCCTCCTATCAAACTAAATACATTCAATTATGATTTATTGGCCCATATCAACCTTTTGTTACATTGTAAGCCAAGATCAATCTTTGTTTAATTAATACATTAAAACAACATTTTGCTATCTAAAGGAAGGGAGCAATAGCAAAATGGGTAAACCCCAAAAATTCCATAATTAGCCGTTCAAAATTAGGGTCAGAAGTTAACTGTGCAGCAGGTTTCCTAGTATCAAACTGCTACTACTACAATAATAGCAGAAAAATCTGGGAAATACGTAGATATAAGAAAAGAACTCCAGGTTTTGGTAATAGCTACAGAATTAAAGTACGCTTGAACAAGCTAGAAGCCATGCCTTGGGACAAAGGCACCAGCATCCTGAATAGCTCAGATTGTTTATTGACTTTTCTGTGGCAGAATTTCCAGAATTATCTTGATCATTCTCTTAAAAAAAATATATATATCAGAAGAAACAGGCCCTTTTATTAGGGGCTAGGTATACAATACATATAGAAACTGCTGTATGGCACTTCACTACAATTTTTTAAAAGTCAGTGGTAAAAAAGGTTAAACATAAGAGAAAAATACTTGAATTACCCATCCCCCATAAATCTAGTTCCTTCTAAAACTATAACTAAGTCGTTTTGAACTAAAAATAAAATCTCTGAACATAATTTTCTGTGAAATGCATTATGACACACGTTACTTTGTTTAAAATGTACCAGCATTGTGGTTTGACATCGTTCACACAAAATGTTTAATGGGGACATGGTCAAAATGATATATGAAACGCATGTACTGAGATCTTTTTTTGCTAACAGGATTTACCCATGCAGCTCCTGGGTAGAGATTAAAACTTCACCCCAGACACAAACCCCTTCCTTTCTACTGTTAATCATGAGGTCAGAGCTAAACTGCAGCCTGTCAGTGTACCTAATGAATGTTTTGCACACCATAGCTGGTTGCTTGCTCAGCAGCAGCCTGTGCTATCTGGAGGCCAAAGATAAGTGCTCAGGGATTACCTTTAAAACAATCCCCCCAGTTCTTTTGTCACTAAGAGCAGAAAGTCAGAACAAAAACTGAGCTTTAATCCTTGCTTCTGTGAACTGGCCAATTTTTAACAATTGATGGTTCAGAATAAAGCACTTGAAAATCAGTATCAAAGCTCAATGCAAGTGTTGCAGCTGTTACAAGGTCAGGATGTCTAGTCCAGCTCCCTCCTCTCTCCCTCAACTTTTTTGGCTATTTTATTCAGGCTCAGACTGTAACAACTTTAACAATAGGTTTGGGGGGGTTATTTTTTGTTGTGGGGTTTTTTTGTTAGGTTTTTTTTTTAACATGCAAAGGCAAAAAATCCAGCACAAACATTTTCAGTCCTGACTATTGCTGCCACGTGACGGTAATGTGCTGTTAGCCTGTATCCTGTAACTTGTAAGGACCAATGGAGAACAGACAGCTGAGAACAGAAGGATGCTTTGAACAGACTGCTCAGGAGTCTGGGGAACCAGACAGTCCTCCAAAGCAACTGGTTATTATTTCAGCCACATTCACAGGAGCACATGGGTGTTGGATTTGGACTTCTGAGCCTATTACCCACAAGTCCTGCCACTGCAGCAATTTTACAGGACTACTGCTGCACAAAAACTGCTTGAGGGAAGATTTTCTCTTCTCAGAGGGGAGAACTCTCAGAAATGGTCTGACTTGATTTTTGCCCCTCTAGGAAGATTTCCTTTCGTATTTATAACTGTGATCACTGCCATTTTTAAAGGAATTTAAAATATATATGGATGGATACACCTATGACCACAGCATCATCACATCTGCTAATCAGAGTTGGTTACCATAAAGCATCTCAATTTCTCTGTAGTGTGCCAGTATATCTCAAGGGCCATAAAGCACACTGCTGTACTAATGTTCTCTACAGTGCCTTTCAAATACAGATGCAGAAGAACATAGATCTCTCCACATTCAATAGACCAGGAATTTACTTGATCAAATTGATTAATTGTATTACATTGCAGTTTCTTCCAAGGTATTAGTAAATATTAGCTGTACCTTGTCCTTGTTCTTAAAACAGGGATTTTTTTTTAAAAAAAAAAGGAAAGGGAGAAGAAATTAAATGTTACTCTGTTAAGTCCAGATGACAAAAAGATAAGGAATTAACAGTATACAGTGTACCATGAGGGAGCAAGAAACTCCTTCGGATATTTTAATGATGTAAGAAGTTATGCATGCTTATAAACTTCATTGAAAAGAGTTACATCTGCTGAGGCCACAGTCAGCACCTTGGGCTCCAGCTATCAACCAACACATATTAAATTACAAGCTTTGCCTGCAGCATGCTTTGTATATGCTGTGTCTTGTTCATACATACAACTGTGGATTGCAACCTATTTCCCCCTATAGACTTAGAACTGCAGGGAGTAACCACAGAGAGACTGCATGCCTATTCAGCAAAGAAAACCAAGCCTTGATTTACCATCTGGAGGCCTGCAAGGTCACTTAGCTGCTGGATGCCCTGTCATATTTTCACACTGGAAGAGCTGTGTAGGTTAATGGGTAAAGACCAGTCCACCCTAAATGTCATTTCAAATCAGTAAGTGCTTATTCAATTGCTTCACTGGGGATCATTGCACACTGTGATTTCTATAGGTATTTTGGCTGCATCTGGCATGCTATCACCACATATACACCACCAATGCTCACATGCCTTTTTTTTATCACTATAGACACAAAAGGCAAATATGTAAGCAAACAGATATGCTTTTTACCTAGTCTTTTGTAATACATCTTCTGCAGTGGTCCATCCTGAGCTTCCAAATGCAGTCACTACAGCAGGGAGGAAAACTGTCACGAAGTCTCACCTGAAACACAACAACAACTTGCTTTGAGTATTGCCAGTCAGGATGCTTTTCTGGAAATAATGGTAATTTAAAGAAAAAGCAAAAAAAAGTTGAGATATTTAAACTTTACATTGGGTTATTAATTTTGCATTGCAGTTAATTATTCTAATATTTTATATAGTGATATCAGCTCTTTATTAAAATACATGGGTTGATCATACAAGGCCCTTAAGTCCTAGAACAGATTTTAGGATAAAATACTTTCTCTTCCAACTTCACAACACTAAATTCTACTATTAATACCAATGGGAGGTGTTGTACTAAGAAAATTGGGTGCTATTTCTTTTGTGTGGTGTTTAGTATACTGGAAGTCTTGACAATCAAGTCAGGTATCCACAGCACTTCAATGAAACATGTTCCAGGTTAGCAAAGCAGGAAAAACCAAAAAGAGATATTCCAAACCTCAGAATATTTTAGAATATCTAACAAATAGCTACAAATATCTAATTGACTGTGATGACTGTACTGTGCTGGGTGATGTTTAGTTACCTTATAAATGCAGCACTTATCTTCATACAGCTCTTTTTTCTCTTTTAGACAAAAGGTAAATGTTTTCATTGATGCCCAGCTTTCAAAAATGTCCCAAAACCATGTTTCTATGACTACAGATCTTTGTTCCCATATTGAGTGTGCTTGATAAATAAAGGGAGTTCATGAATCCTTTTGCTGATCTATGATTGCTGAGAATTACTTTGTAGTAGGAAGAGCTCTAGTAGCTAAGCACTGATGCTATTAGGCTGCAGTAAAAAGGAGTTATCAATGACTACAGTGAATTTAAGACACTTTCTTGATCATCATTGCAACAATACATTGCAGGATGCTTTTTAATTGGTAGTTAGCTTTCAGTGCTTTGCTAAGGCCTGAAGTTTACATCTATTCAGCACCCACCTAAAAATTACTTCTACATCTGCACTCAAAGTCATTAGTCAGAATTAACAGCTGAATATATTTTCCACTTTCAAAAAATTATTTATGAAAGGTTTCCTTTTTGATTTGTTCTATAGCACTTGTCAGATAGCAGTATGAAAAGATACAGAACAATAATTTATGTATAACATGTAAGTGCTTGTCATCTATCTTGTGGGTGTGTCTCATTCCAGAAGTCTCTGGGCTTTTGTCATAGTTACACAGTTAAGCTTCTTTGTCTTGCTTTCAGTTGTTCATCCTAAAGCCTCCAGCACCTCTAGGGAGCAAGACTAGTGACAATAAAGACGGAGAAACTGTACTAAGCTACATTATCTAGGTCATACTCTCTCTGTATTTCATGAAAAATATTCTTGATTACTTTTTCCAGTTGTTATCCATACAAAAGAAATACTGTAGAGAGCATGAGTTGCTGGTTAGTGTTTTCTGTCAAAATATTTAGTATGCTTACTTCCATGTTCTTATTATATGAAAAAAAAAAAGAAAAAAAAGAGATGGAAAAAAGTAGCTTCCAGAGGTACAGTTTTTAGTGTTCTTCAAATAAGAGATTCAGAGAAAATTCCTTGCAAATGACATCTACAACATTGGATAGGGCCAATGACTTTTTAAAGATATAATATTGTACAAAACATCAGAGTTAGAGATAAATGGCATATAGCTTTGATAGTCCGAGATTTCTCTTATTCCAGCAATATACTTTGAGTTTTTTCCCATAATGGAGATTCATGAGATAACGAATCCTGAAAAGATACTGCCTGGATTTCCAGATTACTATGGTTTATTTTGAGCCAGAGATTGAGGCAACAAAGGGTACTTAGTGGCAGGAGTCTAGTACAGACCACATGAGGCATGGCACTCAAGATCTCATCCTGCTGGCAGACTTTAACCATCCAAACATCTGCTGGAAGAGTAGGACAGCGAGCTGTAGGCAATCCAGGAGACTCTTGTAATTTATTGAAGACAACTTTTTAAGCCAGGTTATAGACACCCCTCCCAGGGGACAATGCAATTCTTGACCTGGTGATCACCAATGACAGTGAGCTACTTCTGGGATATCAAGGCTGAAGGCTGCCTGGGATGTAGTAATCACACACTGGTGGAGCTTGCAGTCCTGAGGAATATGGATCAAGATTAGAGCACAGTCAGGACCCTGAATTTCAGGAAAGCAAAATTCCAGCCCTTTGAGGACTTAGTCAACGGGATCCCCTGGGAAATGGCCGTCAGGGGCAAGGGAGCCGAGCAGAGCTGGAAGATATTCAAGAGTGCTTTCCATAGAGTGCAGAAGTTCACCATGCCCACATGCAAGAAGTCTGGCAAGAAAAGCAAGAGACCAGCATGACTAAGTCATGACCTGTGGCTCAAACCAAAGGGCAAGAAGGAAAGGCACAGACAGTGAAAGCAAGGTTAGGTATCCTGGGAAGTGTACAGGGACACTGCCTAGTTGTGTAGGGATGGGATCAGGAAGGACAACATATGGCTAGAGCTGAAATTGGTGAGGAATGCAAAAACAAGAAGGGCTTCTACAGGTATGCAAATGAGAAAAGAAAGTTCAAATAAGAGTGCCTGCCCTTATAAGTGGCAACAACGGATGAGGAGAAGGCTGAAGTACTCAACAACCTTTTTGCCTAGGTCTTTACAAGCAGCCTGTCTTTCCACATCCCTCAGGCGGATGGGTTGCAAGATGCAGACTGGAAGAGCAAAGTCTCTCCTGCTGTAAGAGAAGATCATATTTGTGACCAGTTGAAGAATCTGGATGTATATAAGTATGCAGAAGCAGATGAGATGCATCTGAGAGTTCAGAGGGAATTGGCTGATGTAGTCACCCAGCCACTCACCATGATGTCTGAAAAGTCATGGCAGTCAGGCAAAGTCCCTGGTAACTGGAAAAAGGGTAACATTGCACCCATTTTTAAAAAGGGTAAAAAGGAACTACAGATCTGTCAGCCTCACCTCTGTGCCTGGGAAGGTGATGGAACAGATCTCCCTGGACGCTATGCGAGGGCACATGGAGGACAGGAAGGTGATTCAAGACAGCAAGCACAGCTTCACCAAGGGCAAGTCCTGCCTGACAAACCTAGTGGCCTTCTATGAGGGAATGACTACATCACTGGACAAAAGAAGACCCACAGATATCATCTATTTGGATTCCTCTAGGACCATGAAAATAGTCTCCCAAAACATCCTTCTCTAAGTGCGAGAGATATGGATTTGATACATGGATTATTCTGTAGATAAGAAATTCGTTGGATGGTCACACTCAGAAGGTGGTGACCAACAGCTCCAAATCGAGATCAAAGGTTAGTAGTGTTCTTCAGGGATCTGCTTTCAAACCAGTGTTGTTTAATATCTTCATCAACAACACTGACTTTCCTTTGAATGGGATTATATTTGTTATTGGGGATGAACCTATTTTTAATAGCAAGGAAGGATTTGCCTACAGAACAAGTAATGGTACTTGTAGGTCTTACCTTTCAGCCATGTTGCTGGAGACCTTTGTTCCTACAACAGTCAAGTTCCCTCACTCAGTTAGGAGCTCTCTCTGAGGGAGGGGTGGAAAAGCAGAAGACATGAGGATTTTTTGTTTCACCAGGGATACGGGACATTCAGTAGAATGAAATCTACTTATGAATGTTGTTAATAGCGTAATATCAAGGAAAGGTGGGCAGATGGGTGACAGGATAAAACACAGAAGTACAGAATCAGATATGGAATAGTTGGTACCTCAATCTGCTCTCCAAAGTGAAACCCTCACAAGGGCTCTAGGTGTGCTGGGCCACCCTCCTGCCTTTGAAATAAGGGACCAAGGAAGCATTTCTGCTGCTTAAAGGCTGTACAAATATAAATCATGGAAAGAATGATGCAAGTGTTCTTTTCTTCTTCTCTATGCCTATGACAGACTTCATCTCCTTTGGGACAGCCTGGTTGTAAATCAATTCCCTGGACTGAAGACGGAGCAAATGTTTTCACATTGCACAGAATTACAAAGTTACACAATTCCTAGGTTACCTAGAAAAAAAAAATGAGAGAAAGTCTAATGCTTATTGTTTTGTTTGTCCTGTGAGAATAGAAGAGTATGGCATCCAATAAGGAAGAACAGACATCGGATAAGAACAAAAAATTTGGAGTAGAGAAAAACTATCACAAGAACAGTTTTCGATTATCAAGAAGCTAGAAGGATAGCTGGAGGAAATCAGCTGGAGGAGATCATCATGAAGGAAATTTCTCCTTTGGAAGGAGCTTAACTACTAGTCAATAACGTACTAATGCTGGATTAAATTCTGTGTGAGGCAGAAAAAAGAAAAAGATGATTCACTAAATTTAACTTTTCTTAAACTGAACTGAAGAAATGTTTTCAAATCCTCTCTAGCACATCATAAAGAAAATTCTTTAAGATAAATTCCATCCAAGACATTTATCCAGCTACTGTAGGTAATTAGCGAATCATAGCAAGATAGATTTATATATTAGGCATGGCTGTTAATCTTTTCTAGCCAGCCTAAAATTAACAGAATGTATATGATGACCCACCAAAAAGAGATGTTAACTTCAATGATGTGTCCCGTAATGAACAGTTTTGAGCAGAACTACTACTACTACTGAAGGAACTGTGAGGCAATTGTTCAGAGAAGAGATTAAAACGAAACCTTTAGTGCAGTTTAAAAAAATTAAAGGTTAATCGGTCACTTTGTATGTATCCACAACATATTTTAATATTCAATATCCTAAACTAATCATCACCTTCTCCTATTCACGGCTCATTTATATACTTATAAACTTATACTTATATACTTATATAACTTATATATACTTATATAACTTATACTTATATACTTATACTTACATATATATACTATAACAAACCCCAGGGGCTCACTGCCTTTCTTTGCGTTTCCTGAGTATGCAGAGTTGCATACATTTGATGCCAGACAAATAAGTTACAACAATTCGAGTTTCAGCTGACAGGCCAGTGATTCTGAATGTAGCTCATAGCCACTGAGATGTGCAAACATTAAATGAAAGTTACAAAACCAATTCAATTCTTTTCTAAATTAGAATCAGTTTGAAATGCAATTTGGATTTTTAGCAATAGTAGAGACAGGACAGGACAACTAAACTACCTTAAAAAAAAATCAATTTAGGTGAATGGGAGACATAACCAGTACAATATATCTAATTTATCCAAGCCTTTTATAAAAATAAGTAGAAAACAGAGATTTGATAAGCCTTTGCCTTCCCACGTGATGCTAATCGGGCAGAATAAAGACATTTTTCAGCCTAAAGCTGTTTAAGAAACTTGACAGTATGCTGCATAGCACACTCAACTAGAATGAAAGTTTATTCTTTGGGATGCAAGTACTACAGTCAACTTTTTCTAACAGGGAACCTCAGACAAAAATTAATATTGCATTTTCTCTGCAGTACTAGTTGCATGTAGTAGCTGGAGGTAGATGTAGTTAGGTCCATTTTCTAAACAATCTCTAATGTTGTTTTAGCCTGTTTAAATGAAGTGTTTCTTGAATTCCAGCTTCTTTAGACTGCTTTTCTAATAAAGTCACAACATACTCTTCACATAGTTGTTTCCACAGTAACAGAGTATGACACTGAGACTTCATTGCCCTATTTCTTAGACAGAAATAATGGCCTGTGGAGAAGCCTGCCATCTGTATGGCATTTGTATGTATCTTCAGTTGTTTCAACACATACCTACAGAAACAAAACATGTATTTGAAAACAAATGCAGATTAAATACGTGGGTTTTTTTCCCAGTCTTGCAACAATTATAATTTGATTTAGCTAAGATCAAGGGATTCTGCTCTGAAACTAACTTAAAAATGTATTTAACCAAGTATCACTCCTTCTGAGTGCAGATATAAATGCACAGTTTGGGAACTATGAGTACATTACTTGTTTCTCCACCATACACAATAAAGGCACTCACTGACTAGTCAGACAAACAAAGAGTGAGTATATTTCTACTTTGGACAATATGTTAGAAAATACAATAATATATTTTGAATTTTTAAGTTTCTAAGCAATACAGTAATACCATCGTAGATTTCCTGAGTAGACTCAGAAGGGATCATGACAGACTCATTTTTGTGAAAGTACTCCTCATCTGAGTGGCATCAGGATTCTGTGAAGTAACATGTCCTTGAGCTTACAAATGTAGAAGTACCATATTATAAATATAACAATGGGATCAGGTGTTGGCACAGACAACACTACATTCTACAATGATCATGATTTTATCAGTCCTTGGCAAAATGCTGGACAGAAAGGAACACCTGTATCCATTGTACACATACGCATTTCCAATAATTCTGTAGGGAGAAACACTAAAAACTGCTCACCACTGGTATTATTATTTATTATATAGTGCTGCTCTGGATTTTTAATTTTCAGTTTTTAATCAGTACTGGAGAATGCAGAAGCTCAGCATATCTGAAACTCAGATACCTTGTATTTATGTATCTAAATATGTATTTAGGATCCTAGCACAGGAATATATAGGTTGGAATGAATTATAAAGAATAATGTTTTTTTTCCAAAGGAAAACTGAAAAGGAAAGAAAAAACACACAGAAAAATAAGTACTTTGGAAAATCTCCCTTCTAAGATAAAAATAATTTTGCATTTATGTTTCATATTTTTAAAACCTTTATAATTCGTCACATTTACTTATTGCTTTGTTTAACTACATAATTAAAGATTATACAGAGAGTGGAAAGCTACAGTTTTAAAGTGAAGAGACCTTTTAGGTTGAGAGCAGAAAGTTAAAGCATTCTGAAAAGTACTGATATACAGAACAGATAGTTAAGAACTTTCCTTAGCAGTTACCTGAATATACAACACCTGAATTAAAATGTAGTCTACAAACACTGTAACACATCATCTAGGTGGGTGCTGTTCTCACAGTGTGTTTCCCTGTGTGAAGGGAAAGCAGAATATAGTCTACCAGTAATATTTGAGTGTAGAATAATAAAAGACAGCATGCGATACTTTCATCCACAACAGAGCAAAGAAAGCCCTCTGTTTAATCACTATCCTTATAACCTCCAGTGGTCCTGCAATATCCAGACAGCCCATGAAATGAAGTCAGGCCTGAGTACATCAGCATGCTGCCTTGCTGTCTCCATATAGCTTATTAGCTTTTTCCCTACTGTCATTGTGCCTCTGTATATACATACAGTAATTAAAAGTGGAAAAACAAAATTCTGCCATAAATGACCCTAATTTTACAGCTGGGGAAAGGAAAGGGTGTTGGGGCAGGAAAGGAGACACCTTCCACAAAATCAGCTTTAGGAGAATACTCCAAGTGGTAAATGTTTTTGAAGGAAACTTGAGAAAACATGAGAAAATGGAGAAAAAAAAGGAATAGTGTATTCTTTGTCAAAAAAACTGCCGAAAAGATAAAACAACAGCATCAACAAAAAGTTAAGAAAAGAAGGGCATGATTTAGTCACTGCAGAATTGTGTAGGAGCACAGAAGACCTGAGAAGTATAGAGTGGTTAAGTACTACAAGATTAGGCTACAAACCTGATTGCATTCTA